>CM029021.1:124168022-124391036 GCA_016801055.1 Panax notoginseng
GAAGTACTATTCACGGGGTACTATTCACTATAGTACTATTCACCCGGGGTACTATTCACGCCAAAAATTGATTTTTTTTCTGTCCAAATTATTTTTGATACATGAATATTATTCTTGAATTTTACTCCACAGAGTAGTTATCATGTTGACAATTTGGACATTCTTAAACTCTGGATAAATTGAATTATAAATCTTTAAAATTTATCCTTGATCTCACTTAATTGAATTCTTATAATATTGTCATCATTCTCATATCATTGTCATCATTCTCATGCTTATATTGTGATGAAAGTCATTTTTGGCCCGTAGTGCATAGATGACTGTTGATTGGTATGATTATGACCATGAATTATGTATCGGTAAAATCATGACCTGTAATGTTATAAATAATGTGGTAAAAGTCATCTTTAGCCCGTAGTGTATAGATGTACTGTTAATGGGTATGATTATGACCAGGAATTATGTATCGGTATAATCATGACCTGTAATGTTACAAATGATGTAGTAAAAGTCCTCATTGGCCCGTAGTGCATTGATGGACAGTTGTTTGGCATGATCATGACCACTGGTGATAATAACGAATATCCTTGGCCCGTAGTGCATGGATAATTAGTGGATGTGATAATAACGAATATTCTTGGCCCATAGTGCATGGATATTTGTGATATGATACTAATGAATATCCTTGGCTCATAGTGCATGGATATATTCGGTGATATGGATTATTTATTAAGATGTGTTATAGAGATAAAATATTGATGATGAACTTTTAAATCATAAAAGATAGTAGACATCATGCTCTACTTGACTCTTCTAATGGATTGCTTGTTCCACTGCAGTTAAACTTGTTGTCTATTGTATTCTATTAGTTTTTACACTGTTGAAGACTAAGGATAATTTATTCTGCATTATCTTAGTCATAATATTCTTTACTGGCTAGTTGAGCTCACCCTTTTCTTTCATTGTTCTCTTCAGGAAATAAGAATATAACTGGACTAGTCGGGGAATGAAGTAATGGTCCAAGATGGTGGCTATAGTAGTCCTCACTATTCTATAAAATAGTGTGATAATAACTGTAATGAGGACTTTATTTGAGTTTGGATATTGTCTACGAGGCAATATTTGTATTGAAACTCAGCTATTGTGTTGTCGTATTTTGTAGGGTAGTTATTAATTGTGTAAATGAAGTTTGTATTTAAATTATGTACCATATATTTGGCAACTCAGAATGGGTTGTATGAACCTATTTTGGGGACGTCACAAGCCGGACTGCAATTCCGCTCATTGACGACCTATAGAATCTACAACTCCGAGTATAATCTACGATTCTGCTTTGATAGACTACGATTCTACCTTGGCTTGACTGGGCATGCAGACTTTTGTTCAACGATGTTGTCCTCTACGATCGTTCAAGCCTATCTATTACAACTTATAAGATCAACCTAACTAGTTTGATCTTTCTATCCATAGTCCTTGTGCATTATGATCTTTTGAAAGACTTTACAAGACTATTCATTCATATTGGATCAACCTAATACATTTGATCTTTTCAATCTAAGTCATTGTTCATATTGTCTATCATCTATATTAAGGACTTTACAGCTTTTATTAATGCAGACATATTTGCATATTCATTCATTAACTTCATCATCAAATTATATGAATAAAGGAATAACATTCACATGCATATTCCTATCATATACTTAATGTATAACCACCATTTTATTGAAGAAATTATATATTACATTATGGAGTGTAATGTATGCAGATTTTTTAATGTAGTGAGTATATTATTATATTTATTACAGTTAAATTGTTGAAAACAATTATAGAAGAGAAAAGAAAAATAATTAGTTTAAGTATACAAAAATTATTGTATACTTTAAATAAAGGTTATTAAAGTAAAGTATAACATTTAACTATTTTAATAAGGGAAAAATTATCACACCAAATGTTATTAGTGTGGTAATATTATGTTAAGATAATTAGCAATTGAGTTTGGTTATTTGTATAGCTGTAAATTTATATTTGGGATTGGATATTGAATATGTCTACATGATTTTGTAATAGAAGGAAAGCTAGGTTAGTGTATTTTAATAAGTTATATAATTAGCAAGCAGGAGGTGGCTAAATGAGGAGAGATGTGGGAAGACAACTAAGCTATTAATCTTGAGCTGTCGATTTGTTAGGGTAATGAATTTTACATTCAGCAAGTTAGACTCATTATTATTATATAAAACGAAGATTATATTCATTTTTCTTATAGTTTTTTGAACCTGTCCATTACCTGTTCCTCTCCTTTGTTGCTGTCGAACTTAACCATCACCAAAAACTTTTCCCAAACTTCTCTCATTTTCGGCAAAATCAGTGAATTGGGCAAAGAATGGAGCAAAGAATCTAAAATAAACTGAGCTGGAGGTACATTTCTATAGCAGAACAACAACAAGGTAAGGTTACAATTAATTCATAATTTTTAAATTCAGTCTATTAGACTGTTATAGCAAGGTAATTTTTAATTTGTGATTGTTAGAATCAAAGATTTATTATGTATGAGGAATTAAGATTTTTATGGTTGTGATGATGAAATTCTAGAAGGAAGGAGAGTATTGTTGTTGTGCAGGGTATAGGGAAGAAATTTTATTGGGCTTAAACCTCTCTACACCTCTATGAATCCGTGTTAAAAATGGATGCTATGTTCGATAAAATTCCCCTTAGAGCTGACACGTGTAAAAACGAAGAATTAAGCGAAGCCGAGGCTAAGGCTACGTATATATACACTATATGTAGATAATAAAGAGTTTGGGCAAATCAAATTAAATGAAAAGGTTTTAACTCAAAACAAAAAATTAAAAGTTAGTGTGTCGAGCTACTTTTGGGCAAACTGTTTCAACTAGTTAGACTTGCTGGAAAATTATAATTTTTTGGGGGCTTGTAGTGCGCAATCCCAGCTAGTCATAGCCTCCTGAACGAACTCGTTCTAAGTTCAAAAGATCGAGTTATGACGTGCCAAAGTGGGTGCGTCGAATCTATCAAAATCTGGAGAACTGATCCAGACCAGTCCCTTGTACGAATTTTCTGAAATTTTGTGTTAAGAATTTGAAAATGGTCAAAGCATAAGAGTTTAGCCCCGGAAGTGAGCTTCGCATGGGCTCAAGAATCGCTCAAAATTGTTTTAAAACAAAAAAGGTATGACTATTTTAACGAGAGAGGGTAATGCTAGAAAGAAATCGAAAACTGTTATGAACGTCCACTTTTGGCGCAATGTTTGGGCTGTCTAGCGAACCCGAAATAGGAGTTTGATATTTTTAAAAATAGTCTCATATGATGCGAAAAACATATTGAAATTTGGGAATCTTCTGATAAGTGAGCAAGGCGTGAGAAAATTGCAAAGTTGCTACGCGAATAAGGGGAGGGCTGCCCAAAGCAGCCCAACCCATGTTGGCAGCCACCTGTTGTCATCTTGACACTTGGTTTTTGTTCGCTTAGGATGTCCGAAATGCAAGGACAACATTTTTTAAAAATAGGTGGACCTATCACCTATAACATATCTGAAATTGGTCAGAATCGCACGGGAGAAATGGAATCTAACAATACGCAAAGTGGACGTCAGGACGTGATTCGCCGACGACCTAGTCCAAGCCCAGCCGGGCTAAGTCAAGGGCATTCGGGCCCAGTCCAACGCCGCGATAAGGTTTTTGAAACAAAATGCAATAATTGATATTGTGACATGGTTTTCAATGTTGCAACACAGATTTCGATGTTTTTGGCAGATAGACATATATTGAAGCACCAAGACGGATACGAAATGAAGTTGAACAACTATATAATGCTTATATCCATTTAACGCTCATTGAAAGCTATAAAAGTAATATGTAAACATAAATTTACATATATGAATAATATATACGTGTTTTGAGAATAAGTTGATGTCATTAAAGGCTAATCCAAGGTTATACCTCGGAACCGAATGGTTTTCAAAATACAAAGCAAGAATTATGCAAAATGAGTTGAAAACTCAACTTTTGACATAAATAAACTATGTGTAGGTATAAGACATACAAATAGCATATGTCTACCTACAAGCCAATCAAATGAGGTAAGGTTTCACATTATAAAAGGCGTATATGCAAAAGCATATATATATATATACCTCATGTATACATGAAATGGGGAAAAGTAATGTTATATTTCTATGGACAAATACATTTTTAGCACATGGCCAAGTCTTAGTAAAGCCTCATATATAAATTTGTTCTTTCATGGGCCCACGATTATAAAATACACCCAAGACAATCACATGGACACGTGCACTTAATTTTTCAAGGTTGCAAGTTAATAGTCAAAGGCTTTTTCCTTCATGTGGGCAATGGGTGTAATATCCGAGAATTTTCTGAATTTTATTAATATTTAAATTAATAAGAAATGATTATATGTATATAAATAAATATTGTGTGTCACGGGATATAGTAATTAGGTATGTGACAATTATGTGCTATGGTGGAATTGGTGAAAAATTTAATGTAAAGCTTATAAAAATTTTCTAGTGTGGCATAATAAAGGACTAAGAGATTCACTAAGTGAATTAATAGAGGAACGATTTAATAAGAGAAAGATTCATTAATATTATCTAATTTAATTAATTGTTATTGTGAGTAATTGTATATAATTGGGTAATAAAGTAACTCCATGCATGAAAAAGATGAATATGATGTTTAACTAGTAGTATTATCAATTTGGCATGTAATTTATGCTATGTGAAACTTGAATGGTAGTAGAGGTTGGAACTGGCAAGTAGCAAACCAGTTTGGCACTATCAGGATCGGCGCAACTGCGCCCTTCCTGCAGTACAAACTAGAGTAGCTGCGCCAGTGGTCAGATTTGGAAAAGTTGGTTATTATTATGGATATTATATGGGATGTTATTGTAATGTGTGACATTATTGAAATCATATGATAAGAGTAAATTTAATGGTATGATGTACTAAGTAGCAAAATAGAATCATATGTGACATTTTAATACGAAATAATTAACTGTGCATCTCAGAGATTTGGAAGAAAGTTGAATGTTAGAAAAATAAACAGTTAGTATTGAATATTGTTATAATATTAAAGTATGTGTACTAATAATATTTATGGAGAATACATGTTAATAATACCTACCTGCATTATTGTATGTACATTAAATATTATTTTATGTGAACCCAATGTACATGAATTATATGATATAGGTACATATATAATCCCTAACTTTTCATTTTGTAATAACATTAGTACATTAAAATCACATGAGGGAACCAAAAAGAGAATTAAATTAACTACATTTGAAACCAAAAGCTGAGAATTAGAAGGCTTGTCCCAATTCAGTGACCCAAACAATGCTACACTCTCCTTTACGTGAATTACACAGCTTTGAACAGTGGCTAGCTATGAGGTGATCATGGCATGGTGATGGCTGAGGGGGAGTGGTTGGCCAACTCTTCCTTAACCATTGACTTCTTCTTTTACCTTATGAATTCTAACCTTTGAGCAAAGCCACTAACCAGACAACCAATTTTCTATAAATGGTAGCTCCATTCTTCATTTTCTAGTTGTTGTGTTTTGTCTGATAAACTCTAAGTTGAGAGTGTGAGTTGTTTGTGGAGTAAGGAGGAATCTGAGATTTGCAAAGAGTAGTAATTCAACTTCTTAGAAGGTAAAATTCTCTTTTTATTCTTTTAGTTTCCAAATTTGATAGATCGCAGAAATTATCATAAAGTCTGTAAATTTGATTTGGAAATTGCTATTATTGTGTTTATGAAGTTTATATACGTGTATGGAACCTCTGGGAATAAGTTTAAGCATGTTTAGAATGAAGAAAATTGAAGTTGGTTTGATTTCTGCCGAAGTAGAGGCTTTCTGGATTGTCCAGGGTAATGCGCAGCTGCGCACTCCCTGCAGTTCAGAACGGTGCACCTGTGACATGCAACAGTCTTGATTCTGACATTTGTTTTCAAATAGGGTGAAGTATAGCATGATGATATGATTTGAGCATACATAAAAATAGGTGTGATATTTGGATTTAGGTTCCTTGACATAGTATGAATAATTTGGATGGTGTTAATATACATGTACTAAAAGAAATTATAGTTTTGGAAAATAGACTTTGACGAAACTTATGATATTTAATTTCTGACCATATGAGAATGTGGATATGGTTCGGCTATGCATGCAAAATGATTTAAAATCTGTTTACACTCATTAAGTAGTGATAGCCTAGTTTAAAATGACTTTTAAAATGATGACTTGAAAGTTTTAGAAAACTAATGTTTACGAGCATGCTATGGTTTACATTCTGAATCTTGGGGCATGCATGTTAGTACCTTTGTGACGCCCCCAAAATTAGGTATACATCACCCATCTTGGGTCGCCAGATACATGGTACAGAATTCAAATATAACTTACTAATACAACTGTCGTGTACAATACGACAAAACATAAACTGTTAGTTTGAATACAAATATTGTCTTCTAGAGAGTATCCATACTCAAAAGGAGTCCTCATTACAATTATTATCACACTATTACATAGAATAGTGAGGACTACTAATGCTATCATCTAGGACCATCACTCCGTTTTCTGACTCGTCTCAGCTACGTTCTCATTTCCTGAAGAGAACAGTGAAAGAAAGGGTGAGCTCAACTAGTTCAATAAGAAATATTATAACTAAGATAATGCAGAATAAATTATCATTAGTCTTCAACAATGTTAAACTGATAAAATACAATAGACATCAAGTTTAACTGCAGCGGATCAAGCAATCCATTAAAAGAGTCAAGTAGAGAATAAAATCTACTATCTTTTATGATTTAAAAGGTTTTTCATGACTTTTATAGCTGGGACTCAGCTTAATAAATAATCCACATCATCGAATCACCCCTGCACTACGGTCAAGGATATTCTTTAGTATCACGACCACGAATTATCCATGCACTACGGCTAAAGATAATCATGTTTTCATCAACGGTCCTGATCATGCCATAAAATAATTCATCTCTGCACTACGGCCAAAGAGAATCCATAGTCATAATCATACCAAAAACTGTCCATCAATGCACTACGGGCCAATGAAGACTTTTTCCACATCATTTGTAATATTACGATCATGATTACACCGATTAATCCCTGGTCTTAATCATACCAAGTCCATCTATGCACTACAGACCATAGATGACTTTCAACAAAATATAAACATTAGGATGGTGACAATGATATAAGAATTCAATAAAAAAAGTTCAAGAATTAATTTATCCTAGAATTAACAACGTCCAAATTGTCAATATGATACTGCTTTGTGGAGTAAAATTCAAGAATTCTTAGAAGAATATTTCCATGAAAAGATACTAGATGAAGCGCAAATATCAAAGATATTCCACTAATTTCATGGAGTATAGAAGTTAAAACTTAACCAACTGAGTATAATAAAGAATGGAATAACAAAAGAAATCACCATGCATGCGATAGACCGCACAGACAGGTTATTCCAACAGAATAATAAATAATAGAACCAGGTCCGGCGTAAAATGCACAGACAGAATATTCCAATAGAATAATAATAAAGACGGAACCAGGTCCGGTGTAAAACACACAGATATGATGTTCCAACAAATAATAATAAAGACGGAACCAGGTCCAGGTCCGGTGTAAAACACACAGACAGGATGTTCCAACAGAATATATAATAGAAGAATGTCACCAAGTATAGGGTAGACCGCGTATACAGGTTATTCCAACAGAAAAATAAATAAATAATGGAATAACAGAAGTTCTCTTCATGAATACAAAAGAAATAATACCCCTTACGGGTACAACAAATAATATTCCTTACCGTTTTAAAGAAGAACTGAAATAAAGAAATAGTTAAGTAGCAGAATGCTTTTCTTCTTTCTCTCTATAGTTTCTCTCTCTAGAGTTCAGTGAATTCGTAAGAAAATAATGTAGGAATGAGCTTCTATTTATAGGAAAATGGAATGCATAGTAACTAATCCATGAACGGTCCAGATTGATTTACTTTAATCTGACGGTCCATATTTAAAGAAAAATCTTTTAAATAAAATATAATATATTCTATTTATAGAATAACTTTAATAAAGTATTCTGTTTTATATAAAAAGATGTTTCTGTTTTATTACGTTAATAATACGAATAAAACAAAACTTCATTATCGCTAAATAATTCATATTATTAATTGACAATAATTGAATCAAACTGAGTGACTAATCACGTAAGCCTCAATAATCAATACCGTATGCTACTATGCAACCACACGTATTACTGTACTTTTACTACCGAGTAGTTTAACAGTATTAACGGCAAAACTTCCGCCGTTATTTTCATAAAATATTTTTGTCGTTTTCTCAATCCGACAATAATTTCATTGTGGGGTCCACGAATAATTGTGCTGTCGTACAAATATTCCCCGACAAAAAATAATATTCCCCGAGCAATCGAATATAATACAACAACTTGCATACTTTGTAAAATTTATAAATACTACCCACAACTATAACATTATCTCAAATTCACACCATAATATTTAAAAAAAAATATTTCGAAAAAATTAAATCTTTATTCATAAAATCTGTGGTTTCACAATCTCCCCTCCTTATAAAATTTCGCCCTCAAAATTTTCGTACGTACCTGGTATGCCGAACAGATGAGGATACCTTGACTTCACTTCAAATTCTAACACTTGAGGTATAACCTTTGAGTGTTGAATACATTCCAGGATTTTAACAGGTACATCTTCATACGTTAAATTATCCGCTATGTCGTCCGGTTCTAAATCAATAATGTGGTTCGGGTCGTCCACATATTTACGTAACATCAATACGTTAAAAAATATTATGAACACGCGACATACTTGGTGGTAAAACGAGTCTATAAGCCACAGTTCCTACTTGATCGAGGATTTCAAATGGGCCAATTAAATCGAGGGTTGAGATTTTCTCTCTTCATTGATTCTTGCTTCTAGAATAACGCCCTCTTGAACCTTCTTCTTAGTATTCATCAGCTCTAGGTCCGTAGCTTGCACGGCTTTAACTTTATCGATTAAAGTCGATTCTAATAGTATATTCGTTATCTTCACGTGGGTCCCTAGAGTCTTTAACTCTATCTTCATCATTTGTAGGTTATACGAAATGGGTCTTTGTGTTAACAACATCTCACTCGCATACGATCTTCTTCTCAACGCGTCAGCTACCACGTTCGCTTTTCCACGATGATATTAAATGGTACGATCGTAATCTTTAACAGCTCGAGCCAACGTCTTTGGCGCATGATACGTTCGTTTTAAGTAAAAAAATATTTGAGGGTTTAAGAAATGGGTTTTGTACTGGGGTCAATACAAAATTCGATTTCACGCTCTAGGGGTAGGCTAGAAAGTCTTCAAGAATACGTCAGGAAATTTATTAACAATAGAAATATCATTTAAAATTGTGACTCTCCTAGACTTGGATAACACGTCACATTGATACATATCAACTTGCCATCGTCATTTACAACGTCTCCTATGGAAACTCTGGCTTCGATGCATTCCACATCAGGAAGTCAACAACGAAAGGAACGGGGATCTTTACTTATGGCTTGATATGACAATGATTGACTTTAGTGGTTTGGTTACTTTGAATTCGCATAACAGGTTGGTTAGGAGTATGAAAGCTAACAACCTTACAAAAAAACATGATGAGTAGTTAACCAATCGATTCCTAAAATCACATCAAAGATAAGTATTTTCAAAGAGATACGATCGACAGGTAATGTGAATGTGTCGATTTGAATCAAACAAGATTTATAAACAGTAGAGGTAACGAAGGTTTCTACTAACGAAGTTTTAACTAATAAGTCAAAGTCTATCTTCTCCGGAGTCAAATTTAAACGTTGAACGCAAGTAAGAGAGATAAAAGAATGGGTAGAACCGGTATCGTATAAAGTATAGCCTTCGCATGAGTTTATGATTAACTTACCCGTAATAACCTCGCTCGGGTTCCTCAATAAACGCTCTCACTTAAACTATCAACTTTGGCTTGTCTGGGACATCCTTTGGCATCACTATCCCAGCTGGACTTGATCGCACTACACGACAAAATCGAGCTAAATGACCTTCTCTTCTTGAAATTTCCACTTCTATTAACTTGGTCATATTAATTTCTACCACGATGGTTATCGTTGTTCCGATGGCCGTTGCCACCGGTATGATTATTATCGTGTTGTTGGTCGTTACCTTTTGGTTGTGCTAACTCATTATCGCGCTCCAATAACTGAGCCCTATTCACAACATTTGAATATAAACAAAGTTTATGAGAAATGAGGTATTGACGTATATCGTGTTTCAAACCTCTTAGAAACATTTGCGTCATTCGCTCCTCATTATCAACCAAATAGGACGCAAATCGGGATAACTCGACAAACTTGGCTTCGTACTGCGACACGGTCATATTATTTTGCTCCATTGCTTATCTCAACATTTTCGGATGCCATTAACAAAAACTGCAACAAAACAAGGGTTAATTAACATATCACATATCATCCCTATACTCTGACCGACCAATTAAATAACAAGTAAACTTAGGTAGGTCATACTAGCGAAGAAATTCTCGTCTCTCCCTCCTAGTTCTAGTCTCACATCTTAGCCAGGGATCATATCCCTAAGCTCTGATACCAACTGTGACGCCCCCAAAATTAGGTATACATCACCCATCTTGGGTCGCCAGATACATGGTACAGAATTCAAATACAACTTACTAATACAACTGTCGTGTACAATACGACAAAACATAAACTGTGAGTTTGAATACAAATATTGTCTTCTAGAGAGTATCCATACTCAAAAGGAGTCCTCATTACAATTATTATCACACTATTACATAGAATAGTGAGGACTACTAATGCTATCATCTAGGACCATCACTCCATTTTCCGACTCGTCCCAGCTACGTTCTCATTTCCTGAAGAGAACAGTGAAAGAAAGGGTGAGCTCAACTAGCCCAGTAAGAAATATTATGACTAAGATAATGCAGAATAAATTATCATTAGTCTTCAACAATGTTAAACTGATAAAATACAATAGACATCAAGTTTAACTGCAGCGGATCAAGCAATCCATTAAAAGAGTCAAGTAGAGAATAAAATCTGCTATCTTTTATGATTTAAAAGGTTTTTCATGACTTTTATCACTGGGACTCAGCTTAATAAATAATCCACATCATCGAATCACCCCTGCACTACGGCCAAGGATATTCTTTAGTATCACGACCATGAATTATCTATGCACTACGGCTAAAGATAATCATGTTTTCATCAACGGTCCTGATCATGCCATAAAATAATTCATCTCTGCACTACGTCCAAAGAGAATCAATAGCCATAATCATACCAAAAACTGTCCATCAATGCACTACGGGCCAATGAGGACTTTTTTCACATCATTTGTAATATTACGGTCATGATTACACCGATTAATCCCGGGTCATAATCATACGTCCATCTATGCACTACAGGCCATAGATGACTTTTAACAAAATATAAACATGAGGATGATGACAATGATATAAGAATTCAATAAAACAAGTTCAAGAATTAATTTATCCAAGAATTAACAACGTCCAAATTGTCAATATGATACTGCTTTGTGGAGTAAAATTCAAAAATTCTTAGAATAATATTTTCATGAAAAGATACTAGATGAAGCGCAAATATCAAAGATATTCGACTAATTTCATAGAGTATAGAAGTTAAAACTTAACCAACTGAGTATAATAAAGACTTGAAGAACTAAAGAAATCACAATGCATGCGATAGACCGCACAGACATATTATTCCAACAGAATAATAAATAATGGAACCAGGTCCGGCGTAAAACGCACAAACAGGATATTCTAACAGAATAATAATAAAGACGAAACCAGGTCCGGTGTAAAACACACAGACAGGATGTTCCAACAGAATAATAATAAAGACGGAACCAGGTCCGGTGTATAACACACAGACAGGATGTTCCAACAGAATAATAGAAGAATGTCACCAAGTATAGGGTAGACCGCGTGTGACGCCCCCAAAATAGGTCCATTCCACCCAACCCATTCTGAGTCGCCAAATACATGGTACAGAAACAACTACAACTTTATTAATACATTTGTCGTGCAAAATACGACAACACATATACTGTGAGTTTAAATACAAATATTGTCATCTAGACAGTATTCATACTCAATTAAGTCCTTATTATACTTATTGATATACTATTTTACAAAATAGTAAGGACTACTAAAATAACTGTCTTGAACCATCATTCCATACCCCGACTAGTACTCGCTATATTCTCGCCTCCTGAGAAGAAAATGGAACAACAAGGAAAAGGATGAGCTCAACTAGCCCAGTAAAGAATATTATGACTAAGATAACATAGAACAAATTATCGTTAGTCTTCAACAGGGAAAAATCTAATAGAATACAATAGACAACAAGTTTTAAATCAATAACTGCAGCGGAAACAGCAAACCATTAGAAGAGTCAAGTAGAGAATGAGTTCTACGATCTTCTAAGATTTAAAAGTCCATCATCAATATTTTATCCCTGTAACAACAATCAATAACCATCTTTAATCAAATATTCAACTTTGCACTACAGGCCAAAGATATTCATTTGTATCACCAGTCGATCATGTTCATCTCAACACATGTTCATCTTTACACTACGGGCCAAAGATATTCATCAGAAATCATTAATCTTTGCACTACAGGCCAAAGATATTCAATTATATCATCATTTAGGACTGAGGATGATGAAAAATATTTTAAAGGAAACGAATCCAGTGAAACAAAATAATAAATATTAAGGATTCGTATTTCAGCTATTCCATGTCCAAAAATGCCTCATAAATAATCATAGTGGAGTAAAATTCAAGAATGATCAAAACATGGATACAATCAAAGCTAGTATCCAGAATAGATATTTGGACGAAAAGAAAAAAATTTATTTTTTTCGATGAATAGTAACTCGTAAATAGTAACTGATGAATAGTAACTCGTGAATAGTAACTCATGAATAGTAATCCCGACATGAAAAGTTCCAAATTTGATAAAATTCAGATCAATACTTCGGCATAATGATATTGAAGAAAATAATATCATTTAAGAAGAAATAACATCCCTTACCTCGGAAATACGGTACTTCTGACTGGAATACTAGATATAGTGCTGAAGGAAACTTGCACCGTATAGCAACACTCAAAGTATCAAATACTCACAAGAATACGCTCGATATAGAGAGAGAAAGAGAGAAACTTGTGTTTTTGGTGTGATTTTCAATTCTAACCTAAGCACCCTATTTATAGGAAAATGCTTAGAACACCAAAGCAGAAAATTGAATATAATAATAAATATTTAACAAATTTTCCTTAGCCCACCTTGACCATCTGAATTCAGCCATAATACATGTTAATGATGTCCACAAAATACAAAAAAAATGTTTTTCTAAACAAAAATAATTAAAACTACCAAAATCAATTATTTCAAAATTTCGGAACTTCAATAATTCATAATAAATAGCCCATTTCATCAGAAAATTCAAATCTCGCGAGTTTTATAGGAAATTCAATTCTCTACAACTTTGCAGAAGAAAGTTTTTCCAAATTCCAAACAGAAATTGATCGAAATCCACAAACGGACGATTTTACAGTCAATAATAAATTTTCGGTCAAGAATTGTGTCCACCAACACACAAAACATGTGTTAATCATTTAATGCCACAAAAATATTCTTCCTCCTCATATACTCATATATCCCACATTCATTGTAAAAATACCACCATCAATATATTATTAAAATAATATATTTAAATGAATTATTTTATCAGAAAAAAATAAAATATTAATTTTCAACAATTGTCACATTAAAAATTTTCTCCATCTATATCCACATAAAATCAATATTTTCCTCATCATATAAATCAATAATTAATTATACACAAATAATATTACAGAATCACAGTACTGCAGCCAGGCCGGTCCCAGGAAAGATGGGGCTTTCCAATAAGGATCTCTCCTTACTGGCGCGCAATTAGATGACCAAACCTCTCCTTAGACAGAACTTTCTAGACATTGCCAATAATGTTATCTAATAATATTATTAGATAATATGAATTATTGTTCCTGATAATAGAAAATACTGTGTAGTGACAATTATTAAAACAACAGTAATATAAAATATCAACGCATCAATTATTGAATCAATAAAATACAATATTGAACAGTAATTACTGTAACAATTATTGAGTAGTGCCTTCTTACGTAAGAATCAATAATTGGTGCAATACCGTGTGCTACTGTGCAACAACGCGTATTATTGTGTTTTAACCACCGGATATTCCAACAGTATTAACGGTAACAACTACGCCGTTATTTATAAACAACTTGTTTTTGTCGTTTTCTTCATCTAATCGCTTTCCGTTATGGGCCCACAAAAGACTGCGCCGTCGTACGAATATTCTCCGACAGTAAGAATATTCCACGATCAAGCGAATATTCCCCGACAACAATGAATATTTTATAACCACTTGCTTATTTAAAATATTTGCGTATTTCACCCATAACTAACCACATTAATCAAATCAACCTTTACTATTTCAAAATAATAAATAGAGAAAATTAAATTTCATTTATTAATAATTTGGGGTCTTACAACCTCCCCTCCTTATGAAATTTCGTCCTCGAAATTGACATACGTACCTGGTGTTTCGAAAAGATGAGGATACCTCGCTTTCATTTCCGTTTCTAACTCCCAGGTCATTTCCTCAATAGCATGGTTTCTCCACAAAACTTTAACTTGTGGTAAGACCTTCGTGCGTAGGACATGCTCCTTCCTATCCAAGATCTTGACAAGTACCTCTTCGTACGTTAAGTCTTCAGCTATCTCGTTTGGTTCTAACTCAATAACGTGGTTCGGGTCGTCGTAACATCGATAAATAACGTTATGAACACGTGACATACTTAGCGTTAAGGCGAGTCTATAGGCCACAGTTCCTACTCGATCGAGGATTTCAAATAAATCGAAGGCTTGAGCTTTCTTCTCTTCATCGACTCTTACTTCTAGAATAACACATTCTTGCGCCTTCTTCTTTATATTCATCAGCTCCAGGTCTGTAGCTTGAGCGGCTTTAACGTTATCGATTAAAGTCGATTTTACTCGTATATCATCACGTGGGTCCCTAGAGTCATTGACTCTATCTCTATCATTTACAAAATAGGTCTTTGTGTTCAACAATATCGCACTCGTACTCGCATACGATCAATGCGTCAGCTACCACGTTTACTTTTTCAGGATGTATTGGATAGTATGATCGAAATCTTTCAACAGCTCGAGCCAACGTCGGTGTCGCATGTTGAATTCTTGGAAGCTCTTCTCGCATTCCTCGGTCCATTCGAAGTTTGTATCTTTTCGAGTCAGCTGAGTTAATGGAGTAGCGATTCGAGAAAATTCTTACACGAATCTCTGATAATAACCAGCTAAGCCTAGAAAGCTACGTATTTCGATTACTAACTTAGGTTGCTCTCAACTGTGACTCATATCCCAATCTTGGATAGCACGTCACAATGACACCTATCAGTTTACTACCGCACGAATATGGCGTCCCCTACGGAGAGTCTGGCTTCGGTGCATTCCACAAAGAAAGTCACCAGATAGAGGCTCGTTATCAACTTCTATAGTTGGATTTTTAACTCCTGAAGTTCAATAGGAGCCATTCGATATGAGATTTTAGAAATGGGTTTTGTACCGGGTTCAAAGTCGATACAAAATTCAATATCACGCTCTGAGAGTAAGCCAAGAAATTTTTCAGGAAATACGTCAGGGATTTACTAACAATAGAAATATCATTCAAATATGACGTATTTTTGTTCAAGTCCATAACATAGCTAAGAAAGCTTGACATCCGTTTTTCAATAAACGAATGACTTTACGGCTTGATATGGAAGAGTTTGACTTCAATGGTTTGGTTGCTTGAATTTGAATAACAGGTTGCTTAGGAATATGAAAACTAACAACCTTACGAAAGCAATCAATTTTGGCGTGATGAGTAGTTAACCAATCAATTTCTAAAATCACATCAAAAGCAAGTATTTTTAAAGAGATAAAGTCAACAGGTAATGTGATGGTGCCAACTTGGATCAAACAAGATTTATAAACAATGGATGTGAAGAAAATTTCTCCTAACAGAGTTTCAACAGATAAGTCAAAGTCTAATTTCTCCGGAGTGAAGTTTAAACGTTGAACGCAAGCAAGAGATAAATGAATGGGTAGAACCGGTATCTAATAAGATATAGACTTCGCAAAAATTTATAATTAACTAACCCGTGCTAACTTCGTTCGGGTTCCTCGCATTCTGACCAGTCACGAAAAACGCTCTTCCAAGAACCGTTGACTTTGACTTTTCTATGACAACTTTTTGAGTCACCGTCCCCGCTGAACTTAGTTTTGCATAAATTACAAAAAGCTTCTAAACATCCCATCGTTCATCGTCTGCTCAGTGGTGTTGTTCACAGGAGGAACATTGCCAGCCTGTTGCACGTTCTCCTCGTTGGTGAGTATAGGCATCTCCACCGTCTCATTTACTCCACTGTTAACATTCTCAGTCGACATTCTCAAATACTGCTATAAAACAAGGGTTAATTTAACAAATTAACAAATCACATAATATCCCTATATTATGACCGACCAACAAATAAGCTTAGGTAGGACACACTAGCGAAGGATTTACTCGTCTCTCCCCTCCTAGTTCTATTCCCCGATCTCCGCCAGAGATCATATCCCTAAGCTCTGATACCAACTGTGACGCCCCCAAAATAGGTCCATTCCACCCAACCCATTCTGAGTCGCCAAATACATGGTACAGAAACAACTACAACTTTATTAATACATTTGTCGTGCAAAATACGACAACACATATACTGTGAGTTTAAATACAAATATTCATCTCTAGACAGTATTCATACTCAATTAAGTCCTTATTATACTTATTGATATACAATTTTACAAAATAGTAAGGACTACTAAAATAACTGTCTTGAACCATCATTCCATACCCCGACTAGTACTCGCTATATTCTCGCCTCCTGAGAAGAAAATGGAACAACAAGGAAAAGGATGAGCTCAACTAGCCCAGTAAAGAATATTATGACTAAGATAACATAGAACAAATTATCGTTAGTCTTCAACAGGGAAAAATCTAATAGAATACAATAGACAACAAGTTTTAAATCAATAACTGCAGCGGAAACAGCAAACCATTAGAAGAGTCAAGTAGAGAATGAGTTCTACGATCTTCTAAGATTTAAAAGTCCATCATCAATATTTTATCCCTGTAACAACAATCAATAACCATCTTTAATCAAATATTCATCTTTGCACTACAGGCCAAAGATATTCATTTGTATCACCAGTCGATCATGTTCATCTCAACACCTGTTCATCTTTGCACTACGGGCCAAAGATATTCATCAGAAATCATTAATCTTTGCACTACAGGCCAAAGATATTCAATTATATCATCATTTAGGACTGAGGATGATGAAAAATATTTTAAAGGAAACGAATCCAGTGAAAAAAAATAATAAATATTAAGGATTCGTATTTCAGCTATTCCATGTCCAAAAATACCTCATAAATAATCATAGTGGAGTAAAATTCAAGAATGATCAAAACATGGATACAATCAAAGCTAGTATCCAGAATAGATATTTGGACGAAAAGAAGAAAATTTTATTTTTCGGTGAATAGTAACTCGTGAATAGTAACTCATGAATAGTAACTCGTGAATAGTAACTCATGAATAGTAATCCCGACATGAAAAGTTCCAAATTTGATAAAAATTCAGATCAATACTTCGGCATAATGATATTGAAGAAAATAATATCATTTAAGAAGAAATAACATCCCTTACCTCGGAAATACGGTACTTCTGACTGGAATACTAGATATAGTGCTGAAGGAAACTTGCACCGTATAGCAACACTCAAAGTAACAAATACTCACAAGAATACGCTCGATATAGAGAGAGAAAGAGAGAAACTTGTGTTTTTGGTGTGATTTTCAATTCTAACCTAAGCACCCTATTTATAGGAAAATGCTTAGAACACCAAAGCAGAAAATTGAATATAATAATAATATATTTAACAAATTTTCCTTAGCCCACCTTGACCATCTGAATTCAGCCATAACACATGTTAATGATGTCCACAAAATACAAAAAAAATGTTTTTCTAAACAAAAATAATTAAAACTACCAAAATACAATTATTTCAAAATTTCGGAACTTCAATAATTCATAATAAATAGCCATTTCATCAGAAAATTCGAATCTCGCGAGTTTTTATAGGAAATTCAATTCTCTACAACTTTGCAGAAGAAAGTTTTTCCAAATTCCAAACAAAAATTGACCGAAATCCACAAACGGACGATTTTACAGTCAATAATAAATTTTCGGTCAAGAATTGTGTCCACCAACACACAAAACATGTGTTAATCATTTAATGCCACAAAAATATTCTTCCTCCTCATATACTCGTATATCCCACATTCATTGTAAAAATACCACCATCAATATATTATTAAAATAATATATTTAAATGAATTATTTTATCAGAAAAAAATAAAATATTAATTTTCAACAATTGTCACATTAAAAATTTTCTCCATCTATATCCACATAAAATCAATATTTTCCTCATCATATAAATCAATAATTAATTATACACAAATAATATTACAGAATCACAGTACTGCAGCCAGGCCGTTCCCAGGAAAGAGAAGGCTTTCCAATAAGGATCTCTCCTTACTGGCGCGCAATTAGATGACCAAACCTCTCCTTAGACAGAACTTTCTAGACATTGCCAATAATGTTATCTAATAATATTATTCAGATAATATGAATTATTGTTCCGATAATAGAAAATACTGTGTAGTGACAATTATTAAAACAACAGTAATATAAAATATCAACGCAGCAATTATTGAATCAATAAAATATAATATTGAACAGTAATAACTGTAACAATTATTGAGTAGTGCCTTCTTACGTAAGAATTAATAATTGGTGCAATACCGTGTGCTACTGTGCAACAACGCGTATTACTGTGTTTTAACCACCGGATATTCCAACAGTATTAACGGTAACAACTACGCCGTTATTTATAAACAACTTGTTTTTGTCGTTTTTTTCATCCAATCGCTTTCCGTTATGGGGCCCACAAAAGACTGCGCCGTCGTACGAATATTCTCCGACAGTAAGAATATTCCACGACCAAGCGAATATTCCCCAACAACAATGAATATTTTATAACCACTTGCTTATTTAAAATATTTGCGCATTTCACCCATAACTAACCACATTAATCAAATCAACCCTTACTATTTCAAAATAATAAATAGCGGAAATTAAATTTCATTTATTAATAATTTGGGGTCTTACACCGCGTATACATGTTATTCCAACAGAATAATAAATAATGGAATAACAGAAGTTCTCTTCATAAATACAAAAGAAATAATACCCCTTACGGGTACAACAAATAATATTCCTTACCGTTTTAAAGAAGAACTGAAATAAAGAAGTAGTTAAGTAGCAGAATACTTTTCTTCTTTCTCTCTAAAGTTTCTCTCTCTAGAGTTCAGTGAATTCGTAAGAAAATAATGAAGGAATGAGCTTCTATTTATAGGAAAATAGAATGCATAGTAACTAATCCAAGAACGGTCTAGATTGATTTATTTTAATCTGACGGTCCATATTTAAAGAAAAATCTTTTAAATAAAACATAATATATTCTATTTATAGAATAGCTTTAATAAAGTATTCTGTTTTATATAAAAAGATGTTTTTGTTTTATTACGTTAATAATACGAATAAAACAAAACTTCATTATCGCTAAATAATTCACATTATTAATTGACAATAATTGAATCAAACTGAGTGACTAATCACGTAAGGCTCAATAATCAATATCGTAAGCTACTATGCAACCACACGTATTACTGTACTTTTACTACTGAGTAGTTCAATAGTATTAACGGTAAAACTTCCGTCGTTATTTTTATAAAATATTTTTGTCGTTTTCTCAATCCGACAATAATTCCGTTGTGGGGTCCACCAATAATTGTGACGTCGTACGAATATTCCCCGACAAAAAATAATATTCCCCGACCAATCGAATATAATACAACAACTTGCATACTTTGCAAAATTTATAAATACTACCCACAACTATAACATTATCTCAAATTCACACCATAATATTTAAAAAAAATATTTCGAAAAAATTAAATCTTTATTCATAAAATTTGGGGTTTCACAATCTCCCCTCCTTATGAAATTTCGCCCTCGAAATTTTTGTACGTACCTGGTATGCCGAACAGATGAGGATACCTTGACTTCACTTCAAATTCTAACTCTTGAGGTATAACCTTTGAGTGTTGAATACATTCCAGGATTTTAACAGGTACATCTTCATACGTTAAATTATCCGCTATCTCGTCCGTTCTAAATCAATAATGTGGTTCGGGTCGTCCACATATTTACATAACATCAATACGTTAAAAAATATTATGAACACGCGACATACTTGGTGGTAAAACGAGTCTATAAGCCACAGTTCCTACTTGATCGAGGATTTCAAATGGGCCAATTAAATCGAGGGTTGAGATTTTCTCTCTTCATTGATTCTTGCTTCTAGAATAACGCCCTCTTGAACCTTCTTCTTAGTATTCATCAGCTCTAGGTCCGTAGCTTGCACGGCTTTAACTTTATCGATTAAAGTCGATTCTAATAGTATATTCGTTATCTTCACGTGGGTCCCTAGAGTCTTTAACTCTATCTTCATCATTTGTAGGTTATACGAAATGGGTCTTTGTGTTAACAACATCTCATTCGCATATGATCTTCTTCTCAACGCGTCAGCTACCACGTTCCCTTTTCCACGATGACATTAAATGGTACGATCGTAATCTTTAACAGCTCGAGCCAACGTCTTTGGCGCATGATACGTTCGTTTTAAGTAAAAAAATATTTGAGGGTTTAAGAAATGGGTTTTGTACTGGGGTCAATACAAAATTCGATTTCACGCTCTAGGGGTAGGCTAGGAAGTCTTCAAGAATACGTCAGGAAATTTATTAACAATAGAAATATCATTTAAAATTGTGACTCTCATCCTAGACTTGGATAACACGTCACATTGATACATATCAACTTGCCATCGTCATTTACAACGTCTCCTACGGAAACTCTGGCTTCGATGCATTCCACATCAGGAAGTCAACAACGAAAGGAACGGGGATCTTTACTTATGGCTTGATATGACAATGATTGACTTTAGTGGTTTGGTTACTTTGAATTCGCATAACAGGTTGGTTAGGAGTATGAAAGCTAACAACCTTACAAAAAAACATGATGAGTAGTTAACCAATCGATTCCTAAAATCACATCAAAGACAAGTATTTTCAAAGAGATACGATCGACAGGTAATGTGAATGTGTCGATTTGAATCAAACAAGATTTATAAACAGTAGAGGTAACGAAGGTTTCTACTAACGAAGTTTTAACTAATAAGTCAAAGTCTATCTTCTCCGGAGTCAAATTTAAACGTTGAACGCAAGTAAGAGAGATAAAAGAATGGGTAGAACCGGTATCGTATAAAGTATAGCCTTCGCATGAGTTTATGATTAACTTACCCGTAATAACCTCGCTCGGGTTCCTCAATAAACGCTCTCACTTAAACTATCGACTTTGGCTTGTCTGGGACATCCTTTGGCATCACTATCCCAGCTGGACTTGATCGCACTACACGACAAAATCGAGCTAAATGACCTTCTCTTCTTGAAATTTCCACTTCTATTAACTTGGTCATATTAATTTCTACCACGATGGTTATCGTTGTTCCGATGGCCGTTGCCACCGGTATGATTATTATCGTGTTGTTGGTCGTTACCTTTTGGTTGTGCTAACTCATTATCGCGCTCCAATAACTGAGCCCTATTCACAACATTTGAATATAAACAAAGTTTATGAGAAATGAGGTATTGACGTATATCGTGTTTCAAACCTCTTAGAAACATTTGCGTCATTCGCTCCTCATTATCAACCAAATAGGACGCAAATCGGGATAACTCGACAAACTTGGCTTCGTACTGCGACACGGTCATATTATTTTGCTCCATTACTTATCTCAACATTTTCGGATGCCATTATCAAATAAAGCAACAAAACAAGGGTTAATTAACATATCACATATCATCCCTATACTCTGACCGACCAATTAAATAACAAGTAAACTTAGGTAGCTCATACTAGCGAAGGAATTCTCCGTCTCTTCCCTCCTAGTTCTAGTCTCACATCTTAGCCAGAGATCATATTCCTAAGCTCTGATACCAACTGTGACGCCCCCAAAATTAGGTATACATCACCCATCTTGGGTCGCCAGATACATGGTACAGAATTCAAATACAACTTACTAATACAACTGTCGTGTACAATACGACAAAACATAAACTGTGAGTTTGAATACAAATATTGTCTTCTAGAGAGTATCCATACTCAAAAGGAGTCCTCATTACAATTATTATCACACTATTACATAGAATAGTGAGGACTACTAATGCTATCATCTAGGACCATCACTCCGTTTTTCGACTCGTCCCAGCTACGTTCTCATTTCCTGAAGAGAACAGTGAAAGAAAGGGTGAGCTCAACTAGCCTAGTAAGAAATATTATGATTAAGATAATGCAGAATAAATTATCATTAGTCTTCAACAATGTTAAACTGATAAAATACAACAGACATCAAGTTTAACTGCAGCGGATCAAGCAATCCATTAAAAGAGTCAAGTAGAGAATAAAATCTACTATCTTTTATGATTTAAAAGGTTTTTCATGACTTTTATCGCTGTGACTCATCTTAATAAATAATCCACATCATCGAATCACCCCTGCACTACGGCCAAGGATATTCTTTAGTATCACGACCACGAATTATCCATACACTACAGCTAAAGATAATCATGTTTTCATCAACGGTCCTGATCATGCCATAAAATAATTCATCTCTGCACTACGGCCAAAGAGAATCCATAGCCATAATCATACCAAAAACTGTCCATCAATGCACTACGGGCCAATGAAGACTTTTTCCACATCATTTGTAATATTACGATCATGATTACACCGATTAATCCCTGGTCTTAATCATACCAAGTCCATCTATGCACTACAGGCCATAGATGACTTTCAACAAAAATATAAACATTAGGATGATGACAATGATATAAGATTTCAATAAAAAAAGTTCAAGAATTAATTTATCCTAGAATTAACAACGTCCAAATTGTCAATATGATACTGCTTTATGGAGTAAAATTCAAGAATTCTTAGAAGAATATTTCCATAAAAAGATACTAGATGAAGCGCAAATATCAAAGATATTCCACTAATTTCATAGAGTATAGAAGTTAAAACTTAACCAATTGAGTATAATAAAGACTGTAATAACAAAAGAAATCACCATGCATGCGTTAGACCGCACAGACAGGTTATTCCAACAGAATAATAAATAATGGAACCAGGTCCGGCGTAAAATGCACAGACAGGATATTCTAACAAAATAATAATAAAGACGGAACCAGGTCCGGTGTAAAACACACAGACAGGATGTTCTAACAAAATAATAATAAAGACGGAACCAGGTCCTGTGTAAAACACACAGACAGGATATTCCAACAGAATAATAATAAAGACGGAACCAGGTCTGGTGTAAAACACACATACATGATGTTCCAACAGAATAATAGAAGAATGTCACCAAGTATATGGTAGACCGCGTATACAGGTTATTCCAACAGAATAATAAATAATGGAATAACAGAAGTTCTCTTCATGAATACAAAAGAAATAATACCCCTTACGGGTACAACAAATAATATCCCTTACCGTTTTAAAGAAGAACTGAAATAAAGAAGTAGTTAAGTAGCAGAATACTTTTCTTCTTTCTCTCTATAGTTTCTCTCTATAGTTTCTCTCTCTAGAGTTCAATGAATTCGTAAGAAAATAATGAAGGAATGAGTTTCTATTTATAGGAAAATGGAATGCATAGTAATTAATCCATGAACGGTCCAGATTGATTTACTTTAATCTGACGGTCCATATTTAAAGAAAAATCTTTTAAACAAAATATAATATATTCTATTTATAAAATAACTTTAATAAAGTATTCTGTTTTATATAAAAAGATATTTTTGTTTTATTACGTTAATAATACGAATAAAACAAAACTTCATTATCGCTAAATAATTCATATTATTAATTGACAATAATTGAATCAAACTGAGTCACTAATCACGTAAGCCTCAATAATCAATACCGTATGCTACTATGCAACCACACATATTACTGTACTTTTACTACCGAGTAGTTCAACAGTATTAACGGTAAAACTTTCGTCGTTATTTTCATAAAATATTTTTGTCGTTTTCTCAATCCGACAATAATTCCGTTGTGGGGTCCACCAATAATTGTGTCGTCGTACGAATATTCCCCGACAAAAAATAATATTTCTCGACCAATCGAATATAATACAACAACTTACATACTTTGCAAAATTTATAAATACTACCCACAACTATAACATTATCTCAAATTCACACCATAATATTTAAAAAAAAAATATTTCGAAAAAATTAAATCTTTATTCATAAAATCTAGGGTTTCACAATCTTTATGTCACTAAGAAAGACCTACATATGTACTCACCTAGTCGGTTATGAAATAAACTATTTAAGCATGAGATTAAACATGTTTCAAGGTGATAAACGATACTAACTATGCGTGAGTGAATCGAATACGTGCGAGCATGCATCTTACAGATTATAGAATCACCTCAAGTATATACATGACCTATATGTGCATTCATCTAGTATGATATGATGTAAGATCATTCAAGCATGATATTATACAAGTTTTCAAAGGATGGACAAGACTAAATATGTGCATACGATGAAAACCTTTGTGAGCATACATAATAATTGATTTCATGATTATCTCATACGGATACATGGTGAACAAAGTAGTCCTTATGAATTTATGACCCTAATTGGCCTTAACTCATTTGAAATCTCAAACTAAAACTATACATTTCAAAGATGAATGTAGGATAATCTCAAAAGCATGCAAGACCCTTTAACATGTGTATATGCTATGTGTTAATATCTATGTATGCTTAGAGTGAGACTGATATAGGAAGAGCAAAGCCCAACTCTGGTTTGGCCAGGGGACAGCACAGCTGCGCCGTCCCTAAGCCTAATTAGGGCGCAGCTGCGCCCTCCTGCAGTTTGGTCTGATGGTGTGTTTGTAATCTGTAAACTTGTAACTTGTATATTATACTGCCTTCAGTCATAATACATGATTACCATGATGTTTAAAGAGTTCTAACACATAATGGTTATATGAAACCAAGAATCTAAAGATTTCTACAAACTTCCTTAAATTTAGTAAATAGTGATTATATAGCTACGTGGTGTGATAGCACACTAATGTGGCATTCTATTTACATTGCTAAGATAGGGATAGATGCATGTTGTTGATTTATGTGATCGAACATGTATGAGATTGTTAACTTATAAAGTTGAGTAACTAATAAATATGTTGTATACATAACTACGTTACAATAGGATTTCAAAGTGTTGATAAGCTATAAAGTTGGTAAACTACGCTTAAGGCAAGTTTTCTAACTTCATTTAATTTTCATATTGGATGCAAGTTCCCTAAACTCTTTACGCTTTATATATTGTATAACTCCGAATTATTGTCATGTCGACCACATTTACATCGAGCCAGTATCTATTACTATTCAAACATCAATTGCTTATCTTGATGTTGTTGAAAGCATTGAACTTATCGTTCTTAAATGCATTATAAAAGTTGTCTAAGCCATTGATTCAGCTAGACTATTATCATGTGTTAGAAAGCTATCCAAACCAATTGACTTGGTGCAGACTCTTGTAAATCTACTGACATGAACAACCCTCATTGAAGGGGAAATTATATAATTATCGGGGAACCGACGTGCGCACATACTAGCATGTTTAAATGTTATGCATAACGTAGGGTACTTAGGTTGATCACCTATTTTACTCGTTTTTATTGGATTTTCAGTATAATATTGTTAATTCTAGCTGGAGTTCTTAGTCCCTAGAGACTGCTCAGTGTTCATTATTATTGAACCTTGACATGATTAACTCTTTGAATCTTGTTGATATCTTTCAGTCCATAGCGATCTTTATTGAGAATTTTTTATAATTCCTGAACTATTATTCACTGTCATACCCTTGAGATTTGAACTTTATAATTGTTCACTCTTATTGCGATATTACTTGTTGGGAAAATTTGTTACTCATTCTTACTTTCCTTAAAACTTTCAGTTAAAGCAGAACGTGGTGAACCCTCCGGCAAGGACAAGGGTAAAGGCAAGGCTACAGAATAGTTTTGCTCTTTTGCGCTAGGAGTTTAATATTATCATGTTGTAATAAGACTTATGTATTATGATGTATTATGTTATGTTTAAATTAAGTTTTAATGTTGTAGTAATGGTTCGAGACTTTGGGACGAGAATAATTATGTTACGACAATATAAATTATTCTATTTTTCGTTGTTTGAGATTTTAATTTATTATTAGAATTAGTACATGATGTACCAAATTCGAGATACGAGTGTCTGGATTTGGAGGTGTCACACTGGGCACATGCATGCATACATGATATACATATATATGATATACACGACACACACACATATGCACATATAATAATTCCAGCACGTGCAATCCCCAAGTCCTAATTTCCATTCCAAGTTTCATTTTCGGATGAAGATAAGAAAGAAAGAAAAACTTTTGCATTTTTCTTTTTGTTGTTTTGTAAAATAAATAATATATAATACATATTTTTGAAAGTTTTAGTGAATAAGATTTATAAACGAATATGAGTTTTCATTGCCTTAGGAAATGTTGTTTTATGAACTAATTTCTTTAACACTTTATATTAATTTATCAAGATTAAGAAAATCAATTCAATAAGATTTAGAAAATATTTTTGGTCAAAGTAAATAAGATAATTAAAACAATTATAATATAAATCCTATGGAGAGAATTCTACCCTTTTAATTAATCTATTTACTAATTATTATTATCATCAAAATAAACATAAAAGTTAGAAACCTAACACAACCTTGAAAGCTTCATTCTTGTATATTACTAGATTTCTTCCATGCTTGACTAAGTGAGCTCTAACGGCATTCTTGAATACCTTGTTGTCCTTGAACAACATACCCTTTAAAAAATTAGGATCATCCATCATAGTTTTTAGATTAAACTCTGGTCATTTTGGTCCATCTTCGTCTTCATTTACAATCATTTTAGGAATTCTTTCTTGCATAAGATCTTCCTCATCATCAATTTTAGTTTCTCTCCCATTCTTTTTTGCAGTCACATCCTCTTTCCCTTTTGTAGTCACTTTCTCCTTCCATTTTGTAGTCACCTTCTCTTTCTTTCTACTTGAGACCCCTACTTTTTCTTGCTCTGTATCATCTGGACCATATATGCCTTCTAAACCACTTTCCACATTAGCAGTAAATGCAATGTTATCTTACTCATATAAACTATCATAAAATTGTTCATTGAATGAGGGATCTTCACTGTCATCATCACTCAGGTAGATGTCTTCCTCATCACAACAAGGTGTATGGATGTCTTCCTCATCACCACCAATGTCTTCCTCATTAATATCACAGTGAAAGCCTTCTTCATTATCAGGAACATGGTTATTTTCCTCCTCATTATCAAATATCTTCAATGGAGACTGAATTTGTAAGGCTGGTGACTTATCACTACTATATCCACCTCTCTAAACTTCAGAATAAATGGCTTCAACTGCCTATTATCATCAACTGAGTTCAGTTCCTTGTATCCCATAACTGTATTAAAATGGTAGTATGGTAATAACCCATAAAGACCAACCGCCATTGCCATGGTACCAAACTCTGCTGGGGTTAACTGACTAAGTTTATAATAGTCAAAATACTGATATCTACCCCACTCATACCCCAATCTACAAACTCACCAACATACTGCAATCTTATAGTAAATAAATTATCATCATGCAAAGCTGCAGTCAACAAAATCATAATAAGTAACAAAAATAATCAGTTAAAAATAAAAAGCATATAAATAATATTTTGAGACCCAAAGAAGGGACCACACAATTGTTAAAGAATAAAGAAATAAAGAGGAGAATTGCACAATCACTTTCTAGACTACCATTAATAACTGATATTTATATACATATGTATATCATAACTTTCCCAACTACCATAAAGGTGAAAGTACTCATGTCCAAAAATTTTCTTTATCTCCATATTTTGGAGTTCGTCTGCCTCCCAAATCTTAATTTCTCACAACCCATACCATTACAACCTCCCAAGTATTGATTTTGAACCTTGAATTGCTACTTCAGAGCTCTGCAAGCCACACAATTCTCCAATTTGTCACTATTGATGTCGATCGTTCAACTGTGAGGGACAACCCAACCATAGCTTTTATCGAACTCTATTTTTAAAAGCTTGCTTCAGTCATATATGTCAAAGTGAATAAAGTGTAAACTACTTTCCTTGTATTTCACTTGTATTCACTAATTAGTTCAGTATATTGTAATAGTATATACACTTAAACAATATTAAATAGCATTTTAGGTGTCACGTCAGCATTCGGGTGTGATTTTTGGTCAGAAAAGTTTTTGAGACTACGAGTATGCTAATGTAAGATTTTAAATATTAAGATCACAAATGTAAAAGTAGTCATACTTAAATATTATAAGTATATATATATACTTGTATACTTATATACTTATAGATAGAAGAAGTATTGTGGTATTGATTAGGTTTTATACCCATCACAACCAATTTAAATACCTCAACCCGATCTATCAGTCAAGTCGTTCGACCCATTTGGTCTCTTCATTCTTCTTAGTTACCGGCGGCTCATTTCAATCATTGATCTCTTCAGCAGGTAACCCTTAATTCCTAGATGTTTTGCTTCTCATATATTCTAGTGTTTGTTTTTATCTCAAAATTTGGAAATGATCATCAAATACAAATTGGGGGAGTAAGTAGTATTATTGGCGTCTCGTGTATGTATATTTATATAGGCAAGGTGAAGCAATTTCAACCCACAATCACAAATGCAAGAAGAATCACAACATTCATTTACAGGCATGGTCGTATTCTTGATGCGATGAGGGAAAAAATAAATGAGAAGAATCTTGTGAGACCCGGAGTTGCTAAATTTGCTACAGCTTTCCTCAGCTTGTAGAGTTTGTACAAGCATATAGATGCATTGAGGTATTTGTTCATAAGCGAGGATTCGACAAAATCTTAGTTGTCGGCTACCAAAGCGGGGAATAAAGTATGTGATACTGTAATTTCAACTACATTTTGACATCATGTTGAGGATTGCATTAAAACGTCACAACCACTTCTTGTAGTCATGAGGATTGTTGATGATAATGAGAAGCCTCCTATGCCAGAAGTTTTCGTTGTGATGGAGTGTGCGAAGAAAAAAATCAAAGATTCATTTGATAACAAACAAAGACTCTACACGAGGGTGATTGACATTGCTGAGCGGCGATGGGAAAGCCAAATGGAGCAAAAATTATAAGGGGTTGCGTTGTTTCTCAATCCGAGTAAGTACTTTAATATCAAAGAAGAACGTTCGGTGTTATTGAGTACTCTACGAGAAGACTTCAATGAAATTCTTGCAAAGATAATGACCGAGCTAGATTTGCTAGAGAAAATAAGATATGATGCTTCTCGAGATACTTTTGCAAGAGAAATGGCGATTAGGCAATGAAAATTAAAGAATCCTCGTAAGTATATTGAAATATATATAAAAATATAAAAGATAAATTATAATTATATACATTCTTCCTTTCTTCCTTTTAAAAATATTTATATTCTTTTAAATGTTTGATAGTTGATTGGTGGAACGCTTTTGAAAGGGCGGGTTACTGAGCTTACAAAATTTACAAAAAGAATTTTAGGAAAAACAAAATTTGCAAAAAGAATTTTTGACCAAAAAATTTGATACATATATATATATATATATATATATATATATATATATATATATATATATATACACACACACACACACACACACACACACAAAATGTCAATAATACTACTTACTCCCCCAATTTGTATTTAATGATCATTTCCAGATTCCGAGATAAAAATAAACACTAGAATGTATGAGAAGCAAAACATCTAGGAATTAAGGGTTACCTGCTGAAGAGATCAACGGTTGAAATGAGCCGCCGGTAACTTCGAAGAATGAAGAGACCGACGTTGAATTGAATCACACTGAACTCGGAGAAAGGAGAGTGAAGGGTTAAGAATAGAGGCAAACGCCTGATTGATTTTTGGTCCTGGTCCATTTTACTCGACTCAAACGGGTCGAATGACCCGACTGATAGAACGGGTTGGGGTATTTAAATTGGTTGTGATGGGTATAAAACCTAATCAATACCACAATACTTCTTCTATCTATAAGTATATAAGTAGAGCCCAGATCTTAGACGGACTCAAGTAACGAGTTTCGGGACGGACTCAAAAAAAAAACAAAAGCTATGGTCTGGAGGCTATCAACATACGAGTCTTTTTGCCTCTTTTTTTTTTCTAAATCATTTGCCCCCATTCTCCTCTCTCTTTCCACGTTCAGGTATTCCATTCTTTAGAGAGAATAAAGAGAACGAAGATGAGTTGAAGGGAGAAGAAATATTTAGAGAGAGAAACAGTTGCTCCGCCGCTGCGATTCTCTTGTTCGCTGTCAATTTTTTCGATTTGTTACTTTCTGTTGAAATCACGAGTAAGATTCCCAAATTATGTACCCTAATTTTTTAAAATGTGCTTCTGTGATTGACTTCGTTTATGGTGAATTTGGGTAATTATTCTTCTTCCTCTTTCACTCTCTTAATCTGATATTTTTTTCGTTATTGGGTTAAACCTGGACAGTTAGTATTTTTGCTATTTCTGCTCTTCTGTTTTGTTAATTTTGTAGTTAAACTAAGAAAACATTTTTTTAATCTGAGAGTTTGGCAAGCTTATTAATGTTTTATTTTTTAAGATCTGTTTTATTAATTTTGTAGTTAATAATAAAAATTGATTAAAATTATATAATCATTATTAAATAATGTTTTATTTATTTAATATATTTTGGTTGTGGTTTTCACAATTTTATTATATTCTAAAAAGTTAATTACCAAATTTGATCATTATAGGTTTTAATCAAAATGGATAACGTGGAAGCAGAGTATGGGATTGGAGAAAATTTAGAGTAGGAAGACGGGGGAATGTGGACTTTGAATTAGAGAGTGGGCTAAATGAGGAACAATGTGTTGAGTCGTATCCTAATTTTTCAGATATGGTGTATAATCCTCAAGTAGCACCAGAGCTGTAACCAAAAATAGGTCAAGAATTTCAAAGAATAGATGATACTTTTAGTTTCTACAATGCATATGCGAAAATCTCTGGCTTTAGTGTTCGAAATTGGTCTGAAAAAAAGAGACGGGGAAGTAGTGAGATCATAAGGAAAGAGTTTATTTGTTGGAAACAGGGAAAAGCTACAACAGTAACGAACATTGAGGCAACAAGGCGCAGGGGATCAATTAAAGAGGGTTGTAAAGTAAAACTTGCTATTGTGATATCACCTTCAGACTTATATGTTGTTAGTATATTTGTTGAGGGTCATTGTCACCCATTAACAATTCCACGAAAAACACATTTTTTGCGATCTCACCGCAATATATCTACTGCCCAAAAGGCCCTGACTCAACAGCTTTAGATGGTAAATATACCATCGCATCAACAATTCAATTTGCTTGGAGTGCAAGCGGGGGGTTTTGAGAATATTGGTTGTACGCAAAGAGATTTGTATAATCTCGAAAGAGATAAGCGCAATGAGATGAAAGGACATGATGGACATATGTTGCATGAGTTTTTAATGGGTGAACAAGGAAAGAATCCATCATTTTATTTCAAAATTGAGTCAAATGATGAAAACATGATTACTCATTGTTTTTGGGCTGATTCAACCTCTAGACGGGCTTACAATTTTTATGGTGACGTAGTGATATTTGATACTACGTACAACACTAATAGGTATGGATTAATTTTTTCGCCACTAATGTGGATTAATAATCATGGTCAAACAATAATATTTGCATGTGCATTCTTGAGTAATGAGACCATAGATTCATTTGTTTAGCTTTTCAACCAATTTTTGGAAGCCATGTCAGGTGATACCCTTAAGATGATCATTACTGATCAAGATCCAGCTATGACAAATGCAATTTCACAAACTCTACCAACAACTTTTCATAGATATTGTAGTTGGCACATTTTAACTAAATTTTCTGAGAAGATAGATTTAGTTAAATACAGTGCTTACTATAAGGAGTTTTCAAATTGCATTTGAAAATCAGAGATTAAGGAAGAGTTCGATTTGAAATGGATAGAGTTGGTTGAGAAGAGTGGGTTAAATGACAACAAATGGTTACAATCAATGTATCAAATTCATGCTAAATGGGTGCCGGCATATATGAATCATTTTTTCTCGGCTGGAATGCCAAGTAGCTAACGAGCTGAAAGCTCTCACTCATTCTTCAAAAAATATGTTTCAAAAAATAATTCATTGGTTGATTTTATGATTCAGTTTGGTAGGGGACTTGTGCGTCAACGTCATTTAGAATTATTGGCGGATCACAAAGACATGACTGAGAAGCCTAAAAAGAAAATGCTTCACGAGTTGTTGGTGCATATGGTTGATATCTATACACATGAAATATTTTTTAAATTTTAGGATGAGATGTGGGAGAGCTTGACTTTTAAATTTGAGCTTTTAAATGAGGATGAAGATCATTGTGTGTACAACATTGCAAGAAAAAGTGGCGGTAATTATCCATTGCGACAAATTCATTATGACAAGGTTTTGGATTTTACTTCATGTACCTGCAAAAAAATTGAGAGCATGGGAATCCCTTGTAGGCACGTGTTGGGATATTTGCACAAAATCCATGATAATGAAAGATTGCCAAGTCAATACATTTTGAATAGATGGACAAAAACAATTAAATCTGGGGTAGTCGTTGATGGTGGTGGCATTGAGATAACTGATAATAGGTCATATCTACTGAAGCAGAGTCAATTAATGCAACTAGCCTTGGATATGGTTGACAAGGTCCTTACTAGCAAAGAAGCAACTAAGGTTTATATTGATGTTTTGAGTGGTGCACATGATAAAATTAATCAAAGGGTTAGTTGTGGTACAAGTTTTGTTGATACTGTAGAAAGAAGTCAAATTCCTAGTGTAGTTACTTCAGGGAGTGGGGGTTACAACTACTACAACTAACTGAGTTAAGTGCATGCAAATGGTTGTGGTAAAAGGCTTAAGGGAGGGAAAGAGAAAGCATTAGGGAGACCAAAAATATCTAAAGCTAGACGGTGTAATGGGTGTGGTTTGGTTGGCCAAACACACGACAAAAGAAATTGTCCCATGTTTACAAATTGGTAAGAAATTTGTAAATTTTCATTCATTTTCATAGTTTCTAAGTTGTATCTAAATAGTTTATGATGTCTTTTTTGTTGCAGGTATTCACCTTTTCATGACGGCACAACTCCCAACCCAAGTGTAGATAATGATAGTTATTCATCTCTAGGTGATTGTAAAAATTCTCTTATAAAGGATATTTTAATTATAGAATTTTCAACTAACATTTTTTTTTCATTTAAGGAATATCACTATAACTTTTACGTGGAAATGATGAATGAGATTTTGTCTTTCATATATTTGGCTAAGGTTGCCATGTTGGGCTTGTTTTATAGTGGTTGTATTAGACTATGGTAGATTTGAAAACTGTAATTAGTGTGGTTTGTCTTAGATTAATTTGAATGTATTTGGATGTAATCCTTATTTTACATACAAGGCAGGTGGAGGAAAACTAAGTAGAACTTGTCCATTTTGGATATATAGTTGAGGATTTCGGCACAACTTTTTGTACAAAGACTCTGTGGTCATATTGTATAGAATATTAAACTATGCGGTGGATTCAATAGAAATTTTGCTTGCACTTTGGTTTCGTGTCTGTGTTTTAAACTTATAATTCAATTCTCTTTTCTTTTGGCTTTGAGATTCGTTTCTTTGTTGCCCACACACTATTTTCATAGCGTCGTTTCTGGTGTGTTTTGGTTGGTATTATATTAGTCTTATTATTTACAAAGAAAGACAACTGATTAGGATAAGATTTAATAGCATGGACTTGCAAATTATGAATTGTGTACCATTTTTCGATATAAAGTAGGCAAGAAGCAAAAGTATTACTAGAGAAAATTTTCATAGCCAATTAGATTTCTTCACAACAGATGAACGAATTTGGGATTCATGATTATCCTAATTTATGATTTTTCTAATCCTCAAGTAAAAAAAAAGGTAAAATTTAACGAAATGAATTTAGAAAAGTATTATTTCAGAAAAATTTGTCAAAATTATAACTACCAAAAAATGAGTAACATTTGGAGAAATAAGAACATTTAGAAGAATAACAACTAAGCCAACAGAGATTCCAAAGAGGAGAATTAATAGTCCAGTAAAATTCACAACTAGTGCTTCTTGGCTTTGCCGCAGGCCTAAGAAAACGAACCTCTCCACCAAACCAGTTTCAGCAGTAACTATTGCCATGAAGAAAATAACTATGCCAAAGAAAACGTGTCACGGAGCCAGCTTAGACCTTGTTCCCGATTCTGCTCTAGGGAACATGAAGGTGAAAAAGGCCAAGAGCCACTGCAAAATAATTGCAAGATTATGTATGGTTAATATAAGATACTATTATTCTTTGATGTTTTTTACAAAGAAAATTTATCAAATAAGTAAAAGAGGACTCGATGTTTAACAGTCAACTGACCCACTAAAAGAGCAGAGTTCATCATTCTGGCATCTAAAACTATTAGTTAAACATGCATTAATCTGGAGAAGTGGCCAAAGAGGCAAACAATTGATTATATAACAAAGAACTAAAAAGAAACGAGTCTTCAAAGAAATACATGTATCCACTACTCGCCATGAGACTCTGAACCAGGAACCAACCTAAATCCATCATCATATGACTGCAATGACAGTACTCACTGGGTGAGTAGATATAGCAGCCATTCTAAAATTTAACATACTTAACAAGATAGATAGGTATATGATTAGAAAAGAGAGGCAACAGACTGGAAGAGACGAAAATTATTATGTGGCAATTTTTCCTTACCTGCACAATATGTGAAGTGAAGATATCTCTGCTCCAATATGAGTAGGCATAAAATGAGACATGAAATACAAAAATAAATAACTTAAAGATTAAACTTGTGGAACCATTAATATTTTATATAGTATTTTCAATGTGCAAGCTCTTTATTTGAATGAACACATCTTTAAAATGAATCATCTAAAAATGATTTAAAATAATGAACATGTCATTTCGCGAAAATCTAAAATTGGCCATGTACCTACAAAATTATGTAATCTCTCTCTCTCTTTCTCTCTTTTTTCTTTTTTCTTTTTTATAAATGAGGCCACTCGAAATCAGGAGGCTACAAATGTGAAAATTTTAACAAACTTTGGCATATGCAATTTTGTCAAGTTCATATTTTACAGGAAACTAAGAACAAAAGATATGAGCTATTCTACTTCTAAATACTTACCTTCTCCTACAATTAAAACAAACCCAACAGTCATGAACAATGGGTGCAACTGTACAAGAGAGGCCAAAAATTTAACCTCCAACACAATTAATTATACATATGAATAAGACTTAATAAATTTATACCAACTTCCCCACCATATATCAGAAAACTCCGTCACTGATAAAGTTCAATCACCTCTATACCTTGATGGTTTTTGAGGGAATGTTCTCCCCAATTTAAAGAAAAGTTCGAATGAATTTCTTGAGATCAGTGTCCATGTACTCAAATACCAAGTACAAAACTGTTTCCCCTTCTTTATTCTGGCCTTGTTTGACATACATCAACCTATAATATATAATATATACAAAAGTAGACCAGAAACCAAAACAGAATAACTTGTTCTTGACTAGATTCCTTTCCCAAGCTTGTAGAATTTGATGCCCAGATTCTAAAGAACTCACATCAGCAGAGCACATTCTCTTCCAATTTGGTATTCAAGCACAAAAATTTCCTAATCACGTTGTTAGAATCTGAAGGGTGCCCTTCGATCCTCATAATATTAAGGATCTAATTTTCTAAAATATTAATGGAATTAATGTTATATTTGGAACTAAAATAATCAGAGAAGAACCAGAATCAAATCATCATCAATTCTAATAAACCCAACAACGAAAAAAATAGCAGATTAGGAGAGTGAAAGAGGAAGAAGAATAATTACCCAGATTCACCGTAAACGAAGTCAATCACAGAAGTAAATTTTAAAAAATTAGGTTACATAATTTGGAATCTTACTCATGATTTCAACATAAAGTAGCAAATCAATAAAGTTGATAGTGAACAACAGAATCGCAGCGGCGGAGCAAGCGGAGCAACTTTTTCTCTATCTAACTATTTCTTCTCCCTTCAACTCAACTTCGTTCTCTTTATTTTTTTTCGGTTTCGGTTTTTTCGGTACCAGTTTTTCAGTTTTTTTATACTTTTCGATACAGTATCGGTACCGGTAATGAAAATTTTGAATTCAGTAAATACCAAAAAACTGAAAAAAACCCAATTTTTTTTCACCAACTTATAAGTTACCATGCACCCTATGCATGAATCCTGCTTTGTTGGTTGATGGAAATTGGTTGCGTCTAAACTAATTTTATATATATATATATATATATATATATATATATATATATATATATGGTAGGGACTGGTGTATCTTCTAGGTGTCTATATATATATATATATATATATATATATATATATATATATATGTATGTATGTATGGTAGGGACTGGTGTATCTTCTAGGTGTCATGATTCTCGTCCGTTTCTGTAGTTGGTGCTTGTGACTGAGCTTGTAGTCTATTACATTATGACTTGTGTGGTCCTAATCCTCTCTATTCAGAGGGTGGGTATTGGGTGGGTAATTGTAATTAAATCAGTTAGAAATCAGGACAATAAAATCCAGGGAATAATGAAATATGCTCTGTTGCACTTTCCATGACATGTGAAAGACATTATTAGCAAGAATTATGGCGATTATTGGAGAAGACATAAGCTTTCGATATAATCTTCAGTTGCCCCTTTTGTCCTCTTTCTGACCCTACTAGGCCAACGATTATTATGATTTTTGTTTACTTTTTATTTAAGAAAAAAGATTCTTTTCATAGAATAACTTACCCTACGTTCTTACTGTTGGGGAGCCTATAGCAAGGTCTTTCTTTCTCTTTGTTGGTGAAGCAGCAAAATTAGGTTACTGTTAAGGTTTTCCATTTTTTTTCCTTTAAATAAATACTTTCTGGTAGCCAATTACCAATTCCATATTCCATATTTTAGTTAAGTTAAGAGGTGGATGCAAGTGGAGATGGAGGCCTCAATCATAAACTTCTCCATTACTATTTACTATTTATATGATAGTTAAATACTTTTAGACTAACAATTGTAATTAGTATTTGTAAGGATGTAATTTACTAGTCTCATTTCTTAGTTTTAAAAAATTTGTTAATATAAAAAAAATTATTTAATTATTACGGTATAACCGAAAACCGAACTGAAAAAACCGGTACCGACTTTGTACCGAACCGGTACCGATTCTTGATTTTCTGGATTTTTTGGTTCGGTATCGGTTTGGTTTTTTCGGTACTGATTTAGTTTTTTACCGATGAGCACCCCTAGAGAAGAATGGGGGTAAATGATTTAGAAAAAAAAAGAAGCAAAAAGACTCTTATGTTAACAGCCTCCAGACCATGGCTTTTGTTGTTTTTTTTGAGTCCGTCCCGAAACCCGTTACTTGAGTCCGTCTAAGATCTGGGCACTCTCTCTCACTATATATATATATACATATATATATATATATATATATATATATATATATATATAATAACTTTTGTTTTTTTATGAAAAATAGAATATATTATATTTTATTATGCATAATATTTGCATAGTACTATATAGTGAAAATCAGAAAATTCGACGAATTCGCCGAATTCGTCCATGAATTTCTTTTCTATGTTCACCCGTGAATATATTCAAATAGTGCCCAACCATTCTCCTATAAATAGGATGCTCAGTTTAGAAAGGAAAATCACACCAAAATCAGAAAATTCTTCTTCTATAATATTGAACGTATTTCTTTAGAGTTTAAGAAAGTTTTGAGTGTAGAAATTCTTCAAGAATATATCCGCTATACCAGTCAGAAATACTCTTCTTTTGAGGTAAGGGGTATTATTTTTTCATATTCGCTTACGATATTATTTTTCGTATTTGTAAGGAATTTTATTTTCGTTCAATATTCGTAAGGAATATTATTTTCGTTCAATAGTTGTAAGGGATATTATTTTTGTTCAATATTCGTAAGAATAATATTTTCTTCCATACTCTGTAATATGCAAGTAATATTATTTTGTTTTAGATTTCGAATTCTATACTCATTTTGTTAAGTATTGCTTCTATACTCCTTGAAATTAGTAAAATATCCTTGAAATTTGCGCTTCATCTAATATCGTTTCACAAGGATATTTTTCTGAACATTCTTGTTAAATTTTAAACTTTTCATACCGGAGTATTATTCATGGGTACTATTCATACGTACGACACTATTCATACGTACGGTACTATTCATACATACGACACTATTCATGAAATACTATTCACGAGATACTATTCACGAAGTACTATTCACATAGTACTATTCACCTGGGCACTATTCACCCAAAAAATTAATTTCTTTTCTGTCTAAATTATTTTTGATACATGGATATTATTCTTGAATTTTACTCCACAAAGCAGTTATTATGTTGACAATTTGGACATTTTTAAACTCTGGATAAATTTAAAATCTTTAATATTTATCCTTGATTGATGCTTATATCATTGTCATCATCCTCATGCTTAAATTGTGAGAAAAGTCTTCATTGACTCGTAGTGCATTGATGGACAGTTGTTGGTATGATCATGACCATGCGTTCTCTTCGGTCAATGGTGCAAAGATGAATTATTGTTTGGCATGATCATGACCATTGGTGATAACACGAATATCCTTGGCCTTTAGTGCATGGATAATTCGTGGATGTGATACTAATGAATATCATTGGCCCGTACTGCATGGATAATTTAGTGATGTGGATTATTTATTAAGCTGAGTCTCAGCGATAAAATTGATGATAAACATTAAAATCATAGAAGATAGTAGATATCATGTTCTACTTGACTCTTCTAATGGATTGCTTGTTCCGCTGCAGTTAAACTTCTTGTTTATTGTATTCTATTAGTTTAACACTGCTTAAGGCTAACGATAATTTATTCTGAATTATCTTAGTCATAATATTTCTTACTAGGCTGGTTGAGCTCACTCTTTACTTTCATTGTTCTCTTCAGGAAATGAGATTATAGTTGGGACTAGTCAGAGAATGGAGTGACAGTCCAGATGATTGCTTTAGTAGTCCTCACTATTCAATGAAATAGTGTAATAATAATTGTAATGAAAAATTTATTTGAGTTTGGATATTGTCTACGAGACAATATCTGTGTTAAAACTCTCAGCTACGTTTTGTCATATTATATAAATGAAGTTTGTATTTAAGTTCTATACCATGTATGTGACGCCTCCAAAATTAGGTATACATCACCCATCTTGAGTCGCCAGATACATGGTACAGAATTTAAATACAACTTAATAATACAACTGTCATGTACAATACGACAGAACATAAACTGTGAGTTTGAATACAAATATTATCTTCTAGAGAGTATCCATACTCAAAAGGAGTCCTCATTACAATTATTATCACACTATTACATAAAATAGTGAGGACTACTAATGGTATCATCTAGGACCATCACTCTGTTCTCCGACTAGTCCCAGCTATATTCTCATTTCCTGAAGAGAACAGTGAAAGAAAGGGTGAGCTCAACTTGCCCAGTAAGAAATATTATGACTAAGATAATGCAGAATAAATTATCATTAGTCTTCAACAATGTTAAACTGATAAAATACAATAAACATCAAGTTTAACTGCAGCGAAACCAACAATCCATTAAAAGAGTCAAGTAGAGAATAAAATCTAGTATCTTTTATGATTTAAAAAGTTTTTCATGACTTTTATTGCTGAGACTCAGCTAAAAAAATAATCCACATCATCGAATCACCCCTGCACTACGGCCAAGGATATTCTTTAGTATCACGACCACGAATTATCCATGCACTACGGGTCGAAGATAATCGTGTTTTCATCAACGGTCCTGATCATGCCATAAAATAATTCATCTTTGCACTACGGCTAAAGAGAATCCATAGTGACAATCATACCAAAAACTGTCCATCAATGCACTACGGGCCAATGAGGACTTTTTTCACATTATTTGTAACATTACGGTCATGATTACACCGAATAATCCCTGGTCATAATCATACCAAGTCCATCTATGCACTACAGGCCACAAATGACTTTCAACAAAATATAAACACGAGGATGATGACAATGATATAAGAATTCAATAAAACAAGTTCAAGAATTAATTTATCTAGGAACTGATAACTTCCAAATTGTCAACATGATACTTCTTTGTAGAGTAAAATTCAAGAATGCTCAGAAGAATATTTTCATGAAAAGATACTGGATGAAGCACAAATATCAAGGATATTCCACTAATTTCATGAAGTATAGAAGTCAAAGTTTTAACCAACTGAGTATAATAAAAAATGGAATAACAAAAGAAATCAACATACATACGGTACTTTGCATAGACATGTTATTCCAACAGAATAATAATAACGGAACCATGTCAGGTGAAATTCACAACGACAGGATGTTCCAACAGAATAATAAAGACGGAACCAGATCCGGTGTAAAACACACAGATAGGATATTCCAACAGAATAATAAAGACGGAACCAGGTCCGAGAATAATAAAGACGGAACCAAGTCCGGTGTAAAACACACAGACAGGATATTCCAACAGAATAATAAAGACGGAACCAGGTCCGGTGTAAAACATACAAACGGGATATTCCAATAGAATAATAAAAACAGAATAATAGAAGAATATCATCAAGTATAGGGTAGCCCGCGTATACAGGTTATTCCAACAGAATAATAAGAAATGGAATAACAGAAGTTCTCTTCATGAATACAAAAGAAATAATACCCCTTACGGGTACAACAAATAATATCTCTTACCCTTAGAAAAACTGAATATTGGAGTAGTGAAGTAGCATAATACTTTTCTTCTTTCTCTCTATAATTTCTCTCTCTAGAGTTTCAGTGAATTTGTAAGAAATAATGAAGGAATGAGCTTCTATTTATAGAAGAATGGAAAGGCACTGTGTAAGGATTTTTCTCATGGACTCAACAATTATGCAAATTACGGATGAAAACTTTGATAACCTAGGATGCCAATTTTCAAACCTCCAACCAATAAGATCAAAGCAAGAAATTATAATACATATATATATAAACCACACATGTTAAAAAAATAATCAACCACCCGTAAATTCTAAAATCCAAACCCATTTCATTTTTTTCTTCCACACGTGGGCCCCACGTGTTCCCCTCCCACCAACATATCACTTTCACTACACTCTTACACATCTCTTACACCCATCACTTTCATACACTCACACATTACTATTATCATTCAAACATCTCCATATAATTCCACTCACTCAATATTATATATATATATATATATATATATATATATATATATATATATATATATATATATATATATAACCTCTCCTTTACGTAACTTCCACTCACCCCTATTTTCAGATTTCATACATCACATGTGGGCCCCATATGTGGTCCCCACCTTTATTATATAAAATAAATTTCTACCGATTATTTTAAAAAATGGGTAAAATAGGGGGTCCATAAAATAAGCAAAACTGAGTGACTTCTCACGTAAGCATCAATAATCAATACCGTGTGCTACTATGCAACCACGCGTATTACTGTACTTTTACTACCGAGTAGTTCAACAGTTTTAACGGTAAAACTTCCGCCGTTATTTTCATAAAATATTTTTGTCGTTTTCTCAATCCGACAATAATTCCGTTGCGGGGTCCACCAATGATTGCGCCGTTGCACGAATATTCCCTGCTAAAACGAATATTCCCCGACCAATCGAATATAATACAACAACTTGCATACTTTATAAAATTTTTAAATACTACCCACAACTATAACATTATATCAAATCCACACCATAATATTAAAATATATTTCGAGAAATTTAAATCTTTATTTATAAAATCTGGGGTCTCACAATGTATTTGGCGACTCAGAATGGGTGATGTATACCTATTTTGGGGGCATCACAATATATATATATATATATATATATATATATATATATATATATACTGACCAAATACATAAATTTACCATTGGCTATTCTAAAACAAATATGTATAAAACTAATGCCAGAAAGTAAACTTATTAAGAAATCAATTGTAATCTTCCAATTTCCGTCTCAAACATAATTTTAGTAATTATATATATATATATATATATATATATATATATATATATATATATATATATATATATAGTTAAGTATGATGTACTATAATATTCCCAATTGATACAATAAATTATTATCCTGACGCATTCCATCCTTTAATTTATTCGAATACTAAACCACTAAAATCTAATTAATTTACAAAACCACTTACTTGGTAGCACGATTCCGATCCAACGTTTATTCGAATACTAAACCACTAAAATCTAATTAATTTACAAAAATCACTTACTTGGTAGCTGAAAGTAGTATGCATACAAGCCAGTCATGTATGATGATAAAGCATATACTTTGTAATCAATCTTATTTATTTATTAATAAAAGAATTATTTATTAAAGGCATTTAATTATCTATATGGTACTGTTTTAATAATATGTGATAAACTCATAATTTTAAGCAATGCTTTTAGAATCATGATGAGATCATGCTAATGAGATCTAAATTCTTAGATAGCTTAAAACTAAAATGTTCTCAATCAATGGATTACTAAAAAGGAGATTAGTGATTCCGGATAGATTGGTACATACGTTATTTACTCATTGGTTGAGAATGATTGATCTCATGATCATTTATGTGGAGACACTAAAGCAAGTATGTATGTGCTTATTGGAGAATAAGTTCATTGAACGTGACTCGCTAAGGAATACATAATGGAGTTTTACTTGCCTGTCAATAGGAATTCTTATAGTGATAGTAGTACAAATGATCCTTAGACTTGAGATCATCATAGTATCTTATATATAATGAATTACATTTTGACTTATTCCTTAAGACCCTTAGGATATGTCAAAGGATATGCTTGGGTGTAATAAGTTATATATGGAGATAATGAATGATCAATAAAGAATCTACCACTTCTACTAAAAGAAGAGAAATGTCCTATGTGGCTCGATAAATGACAACCTAGGAATCCTTGGCCAAGGTGAAATGAAATTAGAAAGTAGTTTCTAATTTGCATTCATTCAGAGTTGTGCATTTAGAAATTGAAATACATATAATTAAATAAAATAAGACTTGACAATAATTTCATGTCTTATATTTAATTGAGACATTGTATGGTGGAATGATTGAATTGTACGGTAACTGTAGACACTCAAAATTTTCTGCACACCTGTTACTGACATTACAGGAAGGCAGATTCATCTTTCAGAGATAATCCTAGAAGATAACTCACATCCAGTCTGGATACTACCGAAAGTTCAGTTTCAACCCCAGAACATACTGGGAGTAATAGCCTTGACCCCGGAACACACAACGGGAGTAACAATTCCAACCTCAGAAATGACCCCAAGGCATGAAGATCCAATACCAGAACACACACCGGAGAAGACCGTTTCATCCCGGAGATAACCCTGAGATGTTCCAGTCTCAGTCCCAACCATGGGATTAGCCACCAACCTTGGCGATAACCCCAAGGAATGCAGTTCCGGAGATAACCCTAGAAATTCTTGTTTCAAATGCATGCCATCAGCTTCAACCTCGGCGCTCACACTGAGGCACTCAGTACAAGATAGGCACACCTCAAAAATGACACTGAGGACCTTTAACATTTACAGCAATCCAATCTCAGCAATAACCCTGAGCAACGTCTGCTTTATCAGCCCAAATCGGAGATAACCCCGGTGATGGGCTAAGTCGTCATCTCGCCACCATGACGCCATATCACGTCGTCTCAACATTTCAGATATACATTTCTACACAACAATGTCCCACAAAAGCTCAGAAGAACTAATCCCGAGTGACTATTGTGCAGGATAACAGATAGAATTTGAAGCTGAATACTGGAGGGCATCGTCCCATCTTCATGACTTCGTACAACCTCTAATCCCATGTCATTGTGTAACTCTAGACAACGGCGGTCCGAAATAGGTCCTATACACCTCAGTCGGATGCCCGAATTGCAATTCTAAAAGTTCGAGCGGACATCACATTGCCAACGTGCACGTACTTCGAGACGGCAGGACCCGCGAAGCCCGGGGCACCCCGGGCAGTCTCTGGTACACCTGCGGTCACCCTCTATAAATAGAGGGCTTGGGGTGGCCATTTTGTAAGAGAAAACGGCGAGGAAGCCCTGCCCAATTTGCTCTGTACACACCCCAAACTGAGTGCTTTCTCATTTTAAACACTTGTGAGCTCACATATAGCTACTTTTGTACCGGCGGAAGCCAGTGTTTATTTACTTTAAAGATATAGAAGTCTTCTTTGGCAGCTCACTGTAAGTCTTCTTACACGCTTTAAAGCCTTTCTTTTTATCTTTGCACACACTGTTCTTCACATTGAGAGTCGTGTTGTGTGTGTATGCTCGGACTTCAGTCTGTGGTTTATTTTCAGTTTGTATATATATATATATATATATATATATATATATATATATATACACACACACTTATATATATATTGTATATGGACTAACATCATCGAGTTATGCCTCGATTGAGCCTAGACTTCGGGCTAATCGAACATAGTTCGACACACAGTTCATATATATATATATATATATATATATATATATATATATATATATATATATATATATACATTTCGTCCCACCTGGAGTTACTTCGTGGTGGTTGACCGCTTTTATTGCTTTCTGTACATTTCGTCCTGCCTGGAGTTTCCTCCGTGGCGGTTGATTGCTTTTACAGCTTTATTTACATTTTTGATCCCCCATGGAGGTGCTTCGTTGTTGGTGATCATGTCTATATATATATATATATATATATATATATATATATATATATATATATATATATATATATTTACAGCTTTTATATATATCCCTGCTTACTGCATTTATATCAACTGCGACATCATGTGAGCCTAGGAATTATGTGATCGCATATTCAGTCCACTGAATCTAGATTCGGTTCCCGTGATGGACCTTTTCAGCTATAAGCAGCTTGTAAATATATCTGTGATGTTTGGATTTTCTCAGATGGTTCTCATACCCACGAGGAATTCAACACCTTTTTGTACATTATTTTCATACAGATGCCTCGCATCTGTAAAATAAAATCAACCAAGCCGAATAATGAATAAAATGGGAGTGTAAAAGGTCTCAATTACTATTGAGCACTGGGTTTGAAAAACCTCTTTGAAAACATCACTTCCATATCTTGTTAAAAAATGAATTTTTATATAAATTCAAACCCTGTGTATATAGGTGCGAACGAGGCCTCGCACTACTTTCAAATAAAAGCACATTGACACACACACACACACACACACATTCATATAATAGTTTCTTAAAAAGTGGCGGTCACCATGGCAACACGGATGTGGGGGGGTGCCTAACACCTTCCCTCCACATAAGCAAGTCCCTGGACCCTAATTGAATCTCAGTTTCACCGACCCATTTAGCAGTGTCGCATCACTAGGTCAATGTGCAAATTTTTTCTCGGTTGTGTTGGTACAACCAGTTAAAAAACCAACTGCCGACTCTTATAGTCCAATCTTCGACATTACATATGTCGGACCTTTTTCACGTGTTTTTTTCAAATAAATCTCACATAAAATGAGAACACAAAAAGGTAACGAAAAGGGACAAATAAAAATCCCGACATCGACAGGTGGCGACTCTGCTCGGGATTCCAGTAAGAGGACTTAAGCCGCTATTACAAGCTTTCAAAACTGTTATATGCTTGTGTGTGGATGTTACATTTACATTTATGATAAATGCGTACGAATGCATATCTTTTACTGCGATTAATATTTTACACTATATCTGCCTGTGATATTAGTGCTTCGCACATGTCATCATTTTCATATACGGTGAGACGCGATGTATGTGAATGTATGTTGTGTGGTCCCTCCACCAGGAGGCTATCCTGTCGGTGTTTGATTACTGGACTTGTGGGAAGACTAATTCCCCGAGGCTCAGGAAAGACACCACCCAAATTCGCTCTAGTTGAAAGACCGGATTAACGTCCCGTCGAGTAAATTGCGATGATTTGGGAACCTTCATGCCGAAAAGCCGTGAGAGTAACCTAAGATAGGTCAACCTCTAATAAACCAAACGCGGAGGAAAGTCTCTTCATGCTTTCTCATTTTAAATTACTTGTAAAAACAATTTCTTCTAATTTACATTCCATATTCATCTCCATGTAATGAGAAATATGAAGAAATATGTGCATGTACATATTTACATTAACATGCTATCCTGTATTACAAACAACTAACATCCGTTTTGCAGGACAAAATTCCTGAAATGGACACACCATATAGCATGTTAATATTCACACATTCCCTCAAAACTAAACTATGCCAGTTTTGTCGTAGGGAAGCATTCGGACCTATTACCCGGTCAAAGTCCAAAAAGGTCGCGGGCCTACATCCAATCATGTCTTCATCTGACCAATCTAATCCAGTTTCTTGCCAAGAATTTGACGGATTAAGTAAGCAAATCATAGTCTTGGCTGTTCTGCTTAAATAACTACATCAATCTACGCAGGGTCCAAAAATACCCGTACATGCTGAATCCTCTACACAAGGAGGAACTCAAGGTCCTGATAAATCCATTACAGTACCTGAATTGCAGTTGGATACAACAAATAAAAGTCATGATGCCGCCCATCTTATAAAAGATCCAGACACAGGTGACATCAGAAAGAAAGTTCTTCCAATGGAAGAAACCCTGCGTTCTATCAAAGGAATTGGAGCACACGAGAGTGTGTCATATGTTGACCTTTGAATATTCCCTGGTGTTCATTATCCAGAAAAGTTCAAAACTCCTGACTTTGAAAAGTATGATGGGTTAGGAGATCCTTACACCCATTTGAAGCTTTTCATTGGAGAACTCGGATCTTATGCAGAAGATGAGAAGCTTAGAATGCAGCTGTTCCAGAAAAGTCTTACTGGAGAAGCCCGTTCATGGTATACCAGATTAGACAACTCAAAGATCCATAGCTGGGAAGAGCTAGCTCACGTCTTCCTTACACAATATAATTTCCAATCTCAAATGGCTCCTGACCGGTACCAGATTACCAAGGTCAAGAAACAGTCCAACGAGTCTTTCAGAGAGTATGCTCAAAGGTGGAGGCGCCTTGTTACTCAAGTAACTCCTTCTATGACAGAGTCAGAGATGGTTATGACCTTCATAGACATACAAGAAGCTCCTTTCAATGAAAGAGTATTAGCCGACATCGGTAAACTATTTTTTGAAATGATTAAACACGGGGAGACGGCTGAGATGGGATTGAAGTCAGGAAAGACTCAAGACCTAGCTGCCCTTAAAGCTGTTGTTGAACACATCCAATCCGAAAATTATGGAAACAACCCCCGGAGGGTCCATAAAAAGATAGAGGAAGATGTTTCCCTGATATTGTAGGGTCAAAAAGGCAATCAGAACATGCCTGTTTAAAGGAGAAATTACACTCCCTTTCAAGCTCAGTCTTCAAATCCTCCATTGCCAAATGGTGGAGAAGTCAAATGCCCTCGAGTGTTCACACCCTTAGGGGACTCCCTCGAGAACATTCTTACTTTTCTGACAACACAGAAGAAAATCACGCATCTTTATCCACCAGCCAGCCCTAATGGACATGGTTTTAATGCTGCTAAGAAATGTGCATATCATGCCGAGGCACCTGGACATGATACTCAAGATTGTTGGGCCTTGAAACATAAGATCCAAGACCTGATAGACAACAGTGAGATTATGGTCACCAAACCAGATCAACCTCACGTGCAAGACAACCCTCTTCCTCCGCACAAAGAGGAAGAAGTCAACATGATTAATTGGAGCAGTGGACAAAGTTCCAATTCTAATGGTGAAGCATCCCAGATCACCAAAGATGGTGTTGACAAATGGGATTATGCCAAGTTCCAGTTCTTAATGGAACGAAAAATGAAAGCACTGTGCAAGCAAATCGAGCAATTGGCAGAAGTGGTGACATACCAGCATCAAGTCACACGCCAATTAATTAGCCAGAAGCATGCTAGTCTCCTTCCTCTTGTCATGAATATTCCCTCTTCACCTCCAGAAAGTGAAACAATGGAGGACAAAGTGGCAAAGAGAGCCAATGCCAAAGCTCGTCGGGATTTTGCCAACAGAAAGGAATTTACATACCTGGGCCAACCTAGGGAGGAAATCCTTCAAATGCTAATCAATAAAGGAAGGATTAATTCCCTTCTACCTCCAATCAATCCCCGTTCAGGATGGTACAATCCTGATGGTGTATGTCAATATCACTCCCATTCTCGAGGTCACAGTACAGAATAATGTTGGGCACTCCTCCACCTTATCCAAAATCTCATTGATAGCGGTGTCTTGCAACTAACAGACGATGATACTATGCGACGTAGAAGTGAGAATACCTGTCCTACTAAATAGAAGGGATTGGTAGCAGTTATCTCCACTGAGGCTGATGGCATTTTCAAGCCACGCCCTATAACTACCATCCAACTCAGAGGAAGCAACAATCCTTTGAAAGTGGCTGCTCCAGAGCCAATCAACTTACCCTTCCGACCATAATATCCTGTTGTCAGCTTACAGAAAGTTTCCTGGAATTATGGAGAAGCTAGAGGATCCACCTCGCATACAACTTCTGCAGTGTCAAAGGAGAATCCACTGTATCTTCCCCAACGGGTGATGAAGTCTACCATTAAATCAAAGGGGAAAGTTCCCACGGAGAAGATTGAAAAATTCCTTCAAGCCATAGGTCATAATGAAGCCAAGGTGGTTTTAAGCTTAAGACAAGTTCCACACCAAATTTTAATACTAGACTTGGTTTTAACTTCCAAGGATCACAGGAAGATTCTATTAAAGGTTTTGGGAGAAGCCTACTTGCCAAAATCATTAGATGTGGAAAAATTTCAACATCTGGCTGATCACATTTTCAACAACAATGTGACCTCTTTCAATGATGATGACATACCGCCCGAAGAGACCGGTCATTGCAAGTCGTTACACATCGCGGTCTTGTCCTCTGGATATATGTTAGCTGGAGTCCTAGTAAATGGAGGTTCATCCTTGAATATCTGCCCATACTCTACATTGTTGAAGATGAACGTTAATCTCAATCGAATTCGAAGTAGCCATACGATCATCAAAGCTTTTGATGGATCCCGTCGGAATTCAGTCGGAGATATTGAGCTGCTAATTGAGATGGGTCCCTATACATTCTGCGTGTCTTTCCACGTATTCAAGATAGATTCGGGATACAACCTGCTCTTGGGAAGACCGTGGATTCATATGGCTGGGGCAGTCACCTCCACCCTTCATCAGCAACTGAAATACATTATCAACAATAGCCTAGTGACAGTAAACGCTGAACCGGAATGCCCTCAACAAGGTGACATACCGTTCATCAATTTTAATTCCGATATTGAGCCGGTCAGTTTCCACACTTTAGAAGTAAGCAACCCTCAATTTCATGCCTGGGAACGCCATTGCCCGTACCCAAGATCTCTGCCGAAGTAATGTCAGCTACTCTGGAAATGATGTCTTTGGGTCATCAGCCAGGACAAGGGCTGGGTAAAGATCACCAAGGTATCAAATACCCCATCCAAGTAGCCAGTCAAACTGGGACAACTAGACTAGGCTATTCTGCCAGTTCTAGTCAGAGGAATCCTCATAAGCATCAGCAGATTCCTTCAGCTTCAACCACACGACGTTTATCCTCGCCAGCAACCTTTGAGTCCGCACAACCTCCTGTAAAGGTGCCAACCAACGTGATGGCTATGCTATTTCCCAAGCCAGTGCCATTCAAAGCAAAAGAAGTCTTTGTTCCAGATCCCAGAGTGGAGGAAGAGAAACAAAGAGTCAAACAAAACGTCGTCCGGATAATGTCGGGCATGCGCATCATTGTTCATGATGAACATACAAACATATATACCCCAGACGATGATTGCCCAGACGCCATGGTCATCATTCAGTAAAAGATGGACAATGACAGCCCCTCCATCAATGCAGTCCCCCCGGACTTTATCCTTGCCAATTGGAGCAGCAATCATTGCATGGGTCGATAAGGGTAAAATGGGCAGGACTTCTTTCTGTACTGTAGATATAATAACTGCTTACTTTTCTGTATAGTACTCGCAGTTGTTTTGTCCGTATATGCTAACATTATGTATGATTAAACAGTTTAATATATATTAAGTGAAAGCATATTTTGTTTCAGGACTCTGAACTTAGATGTGCATGTACTTGCTGATAAGATGCCTCTTCTCCACAAGGATTGTAACTTTGATGAAAAGTTGGACTCAGACTTGTTGGAAATACAAGAGGACATTGAGGTGCCTTCGGAGATCAAAGAATGGGTTGAAGATAAACCTAAACCCAACCTTGATCACACCACCTCCTTTAATCTTGAAACCTTAGAAAACCCTAAATTAATCCAGATTGATTCAGACCTTACCCCAAACTAACGGAATGACATGGTTACGCTATTAACCCAAGTCCAGGATGTGTTTGCATAGTCTCATGAAGACATGGTGGGTTTGTCTACTGATATTGTTCTTCATCGCATTCCCATTAAAGAGGGATTCAAGCCAGTCAAGCAGAAGCTCAGGCGATTAAAACTTGAATGGAGTTTAAAGGTGAAAGAAGAAATTGTGAAACAATTACAAGCTGGCATTATCTTGGTGTCCACATATCCTGAATGGATATCTAACATCGTTCTCGTGCCTAAGCCTGGAGGAAAGGTGCGTGTTTGCGTGGACTACTGGGATCTGAATAAAGCTTGCCTTAAAGATAGCTTTCCCCTGACCTTTATCCACATTCTCATTGACAATACTGCGCAATACGGCATGTACTCCTTCGCTGATTGCTTTGCGGGGTACCATCAGATCATGGTTGCAGAGGAAGATCGTTAAAATACTACTTTCATCACGCCTTGGAGAACCTTTTGCTACAGACAGTTGTCATGCGGCCTCATCAATGATGGAGCTACCTATCAGCTAGCTATGATGGCTCTTTTCCATGACTTAATGCATAAAGAGATCGAGATCAATGTGGATGACATCATTGTCAAGTCCCGGAAGGAGGAGGACCACTTAGACCATCTCCGAAAGCTATTCAACAGGTTGCACAAGTACAACTTGAAGTTGAATCCGGCCAAGTGCACCTTTGGCGTTAAATTAGGCAAGTTACTAGGATTCTTAGTCAGCCACAAAGGAATTGAGCTGGATCCTACCAAAATCCAGGCCATCACAGAAATGCCCATTCCTCAGACAGAGAAGGAAATACGGGGATTTTTTTGGAAGAATCAACTTCATTAGCCGATTCATTTCTCAACTCACAGTAACCTGTGAGCCTATCTTCAAGCTGTTAAGGAAGAACTCCTCCATGAAATAGAATGATGAGTGCCAGAATGCCTTCCTTACCATCAAAGAGCAGCTAGTCAAAGCTCCTATTTTGGTACCACCCAGGGATGATGTTCCCCTGTTCATGTACCTGTCCATAAGTGACAATGCCATGGGCTGCATGCTGGGACAGAAAGACGATAGAGGCCGAGAATGAGCTATCTATTACCTTAGCAAAAGATTTAGCAGTAGTGAACACAAGTACACTTTGATTGAGGGGACTTATTGTGCTTTAGCATGGGCTGCCATGAGGTTACAACATTACCTCCATGGGCACACAACCCATCTCATCTCCCATGTGGATTCTCTCAAGTATGTGTTCAGTAAACCCATAATGAATTGTCGGCTGTCCAGATGACAGTTGATACTACAACAATTTGACATTGTCTACGTGACTCAAAAGTCCATTAAAGGTCAAGGGATTGTGGATCAACTGGCCGTCGCACCTTCAGGGGACTTCAAACCCTTGAAAACATACTTCCCCGATGAAGGGGTAATGGCAATTCAACCACACCATCAGTACGATACACGCCAAGCATGGAAGATGTATTTTGATGGAGATATTAATACGGAAGGTTCTGGAGCTGGAGCAGTTCTAGTATCCGATACGGGGGAGTAGTATCCCGTCGCCGTCAAATTACAGTTTGTCAGTACTAACAACGCAGCTGAGTATGAAGGCTGTATTATGGGGCTAAAACTTGCCCGTTCAATGGGTATCAGACGATTAACTGTCTTTGGGGATTCAGAGTTGGTAATCAAACAATCCACAGGAATCTATCAAACCAAAGAGCTGCGATTGTTGCCTTACCATCGGCAAGTTTTACGGATGACTTCAGAGTTCAAAGAAATCTCCTTTATACACATTCCTCATAATAGGAATGATTTTGCAGACACATTATTAACTTTGGCCTCCTTGATTCATATACCTGACAGGAACACATGCCAAGTGTCACATTAGCCCTGCAAAAGGCACCAGCCTATGGGAACTATGTTGGAGAAGTATCAGATGAGCTACCTCCCATCCAATCACCTTGGTATCAACATATCAAGGAGTACCTACGAGATGGATCTACACCCGATGAGGAGAGCCTGACTGAACAAAGGCGAATTCATTGACTTGCTATGAAATTCTACCTGAGCGGAGATGCACTCTATAAGAGAGATGCAGGACTAAGTCTTCTCAGATGTTTAGACAAAGACCAAGCTCAAAGACTCATGGATGAGATCCATGGTGGAGTCTGTGGCCCATACATGAGTGGCCCCCTCCTTGTTAAGAAGATCCTCAGGACAGGACATTACTGTCTTTCTCTCAAGGCTGATTGCTATGACCATGTCAAGAGATGTTATCAATGCCAAATTCATGGGAATGCTATCCACGCCCCTCCACGGGAGCTCCATAATATGAGTTCACCTTGGCCCTTCTCAATGTGGGGAATGGACGTGATCGGGCCCATCGAGCCCAAAGCCAGTAATGGACATCACTTTTATCTTCACCATGATCGACTACTTTACCAAGTGGGTGGAAGCAGCTTCCTTCCCCAGGGTTACCAAAGAAGTCATCATTGCTTTCCTCAGAAATAATGTCGTTTGTCAATACGGACAACCAGAGGTAATTGTATCAGACAATGCTAAGAACCTCAACAACAAAATGATGGAGGAACTATGCAGTAAATTTGTAACAACCCGATATTTTTCTATATAAATAAATAAGAAATTTTGCGTATAATTTTTTTTTTTTAATTTAAGGATGAGGATTTGTACAAGATAATGTGTATGTATATTTATGTGGTAAATAAAAATAAATTTATTACATAAATATTTATAAATAATTTTATTTTAGAATTATGGATTTTTATAAAGTATATTCTTATAATAATTAATTTATAGTAGAAATATTTTTATTAACTATTTTTCATGAAAATATAATCATATATTATTTAAATAATATATGGAGTGATTTTTAGAATAATTATAATAATTATAATAATTATTTTACTATATTATATGATTTTTAGTACAGATTATTAAGTTAATTATTTTACCTTAATTATTAAGGTTAAATATGAAGAATAAATCAGATATGGAATCCAAACCCTAATTTTAGATTATTGTCAAAGTATAAGAATAATAATAATATAATATTAATTATATTTTGATTTTTTAGTGTTATAAATATGTACTGTATGTACGTATTGATGATTATTGGTCAATTATGGTGTTTAATTTTTAAAACCCTAATAATAATGTTAAACCCTAATTTGAGATCCAAATTAGAGTGCAAGACTGTTTTATATGTGTATTATATGATGTTGTGATTAATTAGGTAAACCCTAATTGACAAATGGAAATATAAATTTCTAGAAACTCTATTTTGATATTTATAAAACCCTAATTCTATTTTGGAAACCTTAATTATTAAAACCCTAAACCCTAATTGCTATTTTAGCAATGTTAATGATAATTATATGATCTAAACCCTAATGTTACTGTATAAAGTAATTAGAAGATTAATCACAATTAGAAAATCCTAATTTCAAAATTTTAGAAAACTAAAATTTATTTAATTTTTTATTTGATTTTATTTATTTGTGTGCAAACTCTAATTGGAAATCCTATTATTAATTTGTGTTAAACCTTAGGGTTTAACCCTAAGGTTTAAACCCTAAGATTTTCCAAATTCCAATTTTGCCATTAAATGGAAAATACAAAAGACCTTTTTGCCCCTAAATGCATTATTTTGGCTAACTAGTAGGGTTTGACATTAGGAAGAGTTGTTCACCAAACTCAACCACTCTCTTGACTTATTTTTTTACAGCAACAAGCATCATACATCAGCCATTCATGGACCTTGTTGGTCTATATATAGATTAGAAGAGAGAGAAATAACATTTGTTACTTTCATTTTTCACAACACTCAAACTAAGCTCTCTCTCTAACCTCCAAAATATACAAGTATGTCAGTCCTAAATCAAAGCCCCACGTTCACCATAAACAGATCAGCAACACAAAATCAGAAATTTTTCAAAGAAAGGTATAAAACCCTAGCATAATTTCTGTCCATCGATTCTGTGTTAGATGTTAGTTTTTATTGTTAAAATATGTTGGTTGTAGTCCATTTTGACGATCTGGGTTGCTAAATGTTGGATCCATAACATTTAGAAGCTCGGATTTGTGTTTTTCAAAAATCTGGAAAATTTGTTCTTGGTGGTCTGACAACGAATGTCAGACCCTATATCTCTGTGAACTGTTACGAATTTTGTGATTTGAAACTTTATACTGGTAGTCTGTTATGTAGTCTTTAATCTGGAACAAGAATCAGACTTAGACCTGGTCTAGGTAGCAAGATATTCAAGGTCAAACGTGATTGACCGGCCATGACCAGGCGTTTCTGGGTAACCCAGAAACAACCCAGAACCGGCCTGACAACATCTTTGACCGCGTTGATCTGTCAGTGTGTGTATGTTTTGGTTCTTTTGTTGCATTAAAGTTATAGTATGGTAGTTATACTACAGGTTAATACTCTTAGATAGCTTTTATCACAAACGTGTGAGATTTAGAGGATGGTCAAACTAGACAGAAAGTTCACGGATGAACTTTCTGGGTAACCTAGAAAGTCCATGAGCGTGGTTTCTGACAACGTTTGACCGGACAAGATCTTGGTATTATGTTGTTGTTTTGTTTATGTGTTGTAATAGAAATGTTGTCCTACATGCTAGCTACAACCTGGAACTTTTAGATCACAAAAGCAATACCTGAATAAGAAGTTATGGGAACCCAAAAGTGAACAGTCGAACTGTTCTTCATTTCTGGGTAACCCAGAAATGAAGAACAACCTATGACAACACTTTTGGAGGCTCAGATCTCCTTGGTTATAGGTGTTATGGTCATGATTGTTGTTGTAACCTGAAGTGTTACACTAGTACTACACGCTCTAATGCTTAGTTAGTCCAGAAACACTTTGTGTGATGAAAGATTTGTGGTCAAACATACCAACCCGGTCTCTGACTTGATTTCTGGGTTTTGTTTGAAGAACACCAAGAACACCTATAGCGACGGTTCTGTCGCTATAGGTGGTCTTTCGCGACAGATATTATTTATTTTTCCGGAAATTAATAATAAAATAGAAAAATTAGTTTTAAATTATTAAAATTACAAAATAAATTATTAAAAATTATTTTTAAATTCTGAAAATTAGTTTTTAATTATTTTAAATATATTTCATAAATATTTAATATTTTTAGAATATTAAAAGTATTTAATTTATTTAATTATAATATTAAATAAATTATTTAAAAATGATTTTAATATTGAAAAAATTATTAAAAATTATATTATGATATAAGAAAATATTTTAAGTTATTTTTAATGACTTTTAATATTTTGTGATAAATTTCATTAATATTTAAATATTAATGGTAATTAATTTATTTACTAAATAAATTAAATAAATAAATTAAAAATGATTTTATTATTATAAAAATTATTTTAAATGAAAATAAAGTGTTTAAAAATATTTGAAGTTATAAAATATAACTTTTAATATTTAAAGGATAATTTTATTAATAAATTAATATTAATGATTATTAACTTATTATTAAAAATAGTAAATTTATTTAATAATTATATTAAATAAATGTTTAAAAATGGTTTTATTAATCATTTAAAAGGATATAAATGAATTAAAAATATTTTAAGTTATGAATAATGACTTTTAATATTTTGATAAATAGAACATTAATACCTTAATATTAATGATAATTATTTAGAAATGATTTTAAATGTTTTAAAAATTATTTAAGGGTAATATTAATACTTTAAAAATATTTTGAGTTATTATAAATAACTTTAATATTTTAGAAATGATTTCATTAATAGTTTAATATTAATTAGATATTAATGATAATAGAATTGATTAGTATTTAAATCATTTTAATGTGATTCCGATGTTTGAAATTTCGTGATAAATTATAATAAATGTTTTAAAATTATATTAAGTCATTTAAAAATAATATGACTAATATTAAGTTACAGAATAGAGTCTTAGACTTGATAATTACCCGATAAAGTTGTCGGTACACCGACATATTTCAGAAATTGATCTGGACTTAGATAATGTGATTAGATAAGTGATTATTTGTGATTCAATGGTTGTTAAATCTATGTGCCAATGTGATTAGGGTATGAGCTGACTGCAATAAGCAGTGTTATGTGTTATAGTATGTTGTTCTAATAGAACGGACGATCTTATTAATGATAGGTCGTGAGATAAGCGATAAAACTAAATTGCAAACTGTAAGCAGCGCTTCAGGCAAGTATTTAACCTTTGTATTTTCTTTACGCAATGGACATGAGTAAGAATATTTCTAAACTATATTATTACTGTAGAGATTATTAACCTTATATTATATACGCTCATTGCTTATCAACATGTTAGTATATGGTAATTCAGATATATATATTATATTCGTTAATTTCTGTAAATGGTTAAACAAGTGTCCCCACTTGAATAATCATTGTATTTAATCAAATGTTGATATACCTTTGTCAATTACCCGTATATATATGTTGAATTATATATTATTGTTGAAACAAGATAAAACCTTTGATTTGGAACCCAGACAAGTATGAACATCCCTACACGGGAAAACTTTTTATGCACCCAAGGTGGAACAGAGTGAACAATCCTATCATTCTTGTAATGTAGTATTGATCAATGCAAGGCATAACAGGCTGATCACCCCCCGTGCCCGTAAGTTATGTCGGTTTACAGATGAATTTCTGTTTAACCTTTTCGAAAATGAAAACAATGCTCATGGCATGTCACCATAACCCCAGTTATAGTCATTATGTGTTGGGTTTCGGCACAGAAACGCACAGCAGAAATTAAAATTTTAAAGCAATTTCCGAAACCCTAAAACAGGATCCATGCGAAAAATTAATTAATTAAGAGGTTTAGAGATTATACCAAATATGAAAACGAGAATCTGAAATCGACTGCGCCTCGAATCTCCAACGCAATACAAACCGACTGCGTCTCTACGGTATCCACACGAACGCTCCGCGAATCGTCCTACGATCTGCAGAAGAAGGAATCGCGGTACTAGCCACCAAGGATGAGGATTTTCGGAACTGTTTTCTCTAGTCTCTCTCTAAGAGCGGCTAGGGTTTTTTTTTGTTTTGACGTAAAACCTAAAGTAACTGATATATATCATATATATAGCAGTTAGGAGGAATTAATCAAAACCTAATATTATTAAAATCCGAATTTATATATATCTTAATTAAGTCTTACTTAATTAATATACCTATATATAAATTATCCTATTAATTTAAATTCGTAATTTAAAATTCTATCAATCATATTGACATCTTTAAATATTTACAATTTAAATTAATTTCCTTTTAATTACGTTCTTTGTGTGTGACCCTATAGGTTATTATTACGTTGGCAATAATTTTAAAATCATATTATAAAATTATAAACAGTGAGCGGCATCTAGTAATGCATCACTGCTACCCAAGTAATAATAAGATCGATGATTCGATGCAACCTTTTTCGTGACCAATGTTTCAATATAATTTAATCCTTTTAACCTTAATATCCTAGATTAAACTCGAGTCATGGAATGTGTCATACTCTTCATAATTTAATCTGAGTTTTTCTTGATCAATGAGTAGACTATATGAAACAAATCACTATTTGAGCATGGCCATGCATTTCATAGTCCTACTCAATCAAGAGGCCTATGGATATCACCTATAAAATATAGGATGGTTAAATTCCATCTAGATCACTCATATTACTCACACAATTCATAATGAACCCAATAATCACCTTTATAGTCCACCCTATTAAAGGTGACATTTGATGATATCAAAGTACATAAATTCTCGTGTAGTAATATAGCGGTTTCAGGTCGGAGGACCATTACATCATTGTTACTATGAGAATTGCTAATGACACTTCGCATAATGCTCCATATAGAATTCTCATGGTGGGTCTGTCCAGTACATTGTTCTCTAACATGTACCTATGCATTGACTTAATATCTCATATATTTATGATCAATGAGATTTGGTCATCAGTCAATCCACATACTAGTCTCAATGCATCATTGTTGTCCCATCAACAATGATACTCGACTAGGGACATTTTAGAACAATGATACTAATTAAAATTATATAATCTCATGTTCAAGTCACATACTTGAAACTATATAATTTGTATCACTATTCTAAAGAATTTTATTATGTTAACAATTATATTACGCAGTAAATAAAACCATAATAAAATTATTTATTTATTCAATCAATAATAATATCAAATGTTAAGCAATTATATCAAATAATTGGCCTCTAGGGCATAAACTCTAACATTATGTAGTTTTAAAAATTTGAAAGAGAGTTGTTATGTTATTATTATTATCGGTTCAGAATACTTCACAACTATTGACTGGTTATAGAAGAATAGTACAAAGAAAATATTTAAATCCTTTCAGCTTATATATATATATATATATATATATATATATATATATATATATATAATTGCTATTACTTGTTGGGCAGTTAAATGCTCATCCTTGCTTAAATTTAAATGTTTTCAGTTAAGTGCGAACGACCAGAGAGCTCTGCTAAGAACAAAGGAAAAGGGAAGGTTGCTGAATAAACGAATTACTATGTTATGTAATAGTTTGATATTATTAAGACAAGTATGACATATATTATCTATCATGGGTTGTAATGAATGTTTAAAGGTTACGTACTTGGGATTAGACTCTGATGATATGTAAATTAAGTTGATCTTTATATTTTTGTTATTATTATTAGTATTATTCCGCTCATAGAAATGGTATTGTGAAGCACCGAGTTTGGGTTTCAAGTACCCGAATTTGGGGGCGTCACATCATGGTATCAGAGCTATAGGGTTAGAAATCTTAGGTGGGTTAGACCTTAGGCTATAACCTTAGAACAGAGGGAAACATTGAAAATATAAATAACTCATATAGAGTTTAAAAATGAGATGAATTGAATAAATTCATCGTCAAACCAAATAAAAGATAACTTATATAAAATTATTATGTGTTGTGTGTATATACTATATGCTAGTCTAGATAAATTATGTGTGTAGATGTCAGGTGAAAAAGGATTCGATTACCCTCGGATCGTAATGAATGAGCCAATATCGAAGCCGATAGCTGACATAGAGGCTCACAATGAAAATAACTCAGAAGATGTGGTTATTGTGGAAAACATAGTACCAAATCCGGAGATGGTGGAGCTGACAGATAGTGATTCAAACATTAAAGTTCAAGCTGACCAAGCATCAATGGAGGTGCAGGATCTGAGGAACAAGGTTTCTTCTCTGGAGAAGCTGTGGAAGATACAAAAGCTGTTGAATAGTCAGTTGCGTCAAGCGTTAATAGAAACAATGAAAGGACAAGATAAACTTAAGATCCAAATTGGTCAGATGAGAGCCACAAGAAACACATCGTGTGCAGCTCCGGACAAGAAGGGGAAAAGAAAGATAGAAGACCGTGACTTAGGAAAATCCAATAAGAAGAAATGAAAAAGAATATGTTATCTTTGCGGCTATGAGGGACATACTACTCTGTATTATCTTGACTACAAAAAAGGAGCATGTTTTATCTGTGGGATAGAAGGTCATCAGACAAAAGGTTGTCCAAGAAAAAGGTGTAATAAATAGGTAGTATAAGTTCTGTGGTGTAGACATGTTTAATGTAATAGGTATGATGAGTATGTATGTGTAGTGTAACATTCTCAACTTTTGTGTTGGTCAAGACTGTAAATCCCGACTTTTGTTGTCACAAAGGGATGAATGATGTTTAAAGCAGTATGTGCTATGCTTTGTAAAATATTCGTTGAATGAATATGAATCTAACTTTGAAAAATAAAACAAGTTTAGAATATTAAACTTATTTGATAAGGTTTAGAATGTAAGTTAAATTATGATAATGCCGCCAAGACGTCGAACTCGCAACCAAAGGGCAGAAGAGTCTGTCAATAATGTTGAGGGACAACAACAAGCTAATCGAATGCAGCAATTTGTAAACATGTTAGCTCAGGCTATGCAACAGGGAATACCAGTCGCTGGAAACCAGTCGGACAACCGCTTAGCGAACTTCAAAGACTTTAAGGCTGTAGGGCCACCAGAATTCAAGGGTACAACTTACCCAGTTGAAGCCCAAACTTGGGTTAAGGAAATTGAAAAAGCGTTTGTGGTAGCTAGGGTAGATGAAGGGTAGAAGACTGCTTTTGCCACTTACATGATGAAGGGTGAGGCAAACTTTTGGTGGGAAGCAAATCAGGCAAGGGCAGGAGAAGGTTTAGTCACATGGGATAGATTTAAAACTTTATTTTTCGAGAATTATTTCTTCCCTAGTATGCAGGCTAGGATGGAGGTGAAATTTTTAGAGTTGAAGCAGGAGAATATGAAGTTTTCTGAATACGCCGCCAAATTCAATGAGTTAGCTAGGTTTGCCCCGCATCAAGTCGATACGGAGGCTAGGAAAGCGAGAAGGTTTGAGCTGGGATTGAAACCCTGGCTCTACAACAAAGTGGCGGTGTTACAAATTCCTACATTTACAGCACTCATGGAGAAAGCGATCATAGCTGAGGAGAGAAGGGAGGCCATGAGCCTCTACAACAAGGAGAGAAAGAACAAATGCAAGGTAGAAGGAGTAGGGAATGTAGGAATGAATAGTGGGAGCAGGAGTAGAGATAGCAAGAGGAAGGTAAGCAGTTTTGCAAGTGTACAAGTGAAACAGGAAGGTGTTAAGAAACAGATAGTGCCATGTAAGACATGTGGGAAGAGTCACTCGGGGGAGTGTTTGAAAGGAAAATTTGTTTGCTACAAGTGCGGGCAGGAGGGTCATATCTCTCCCAACTGCCCCAATCCTAGGATGAATAGTGGATGTTTTATATGCGGATCGACAGAGCACAGGGTGAAAGATTGTCCGAAGAGGAGGGTGGAGACAGGAAGTGTGACCATGGGCACTGGCAGTGGGACGTTAGCAATCACGGGACCAACTTCGTCGAGCAAGCCAAAAAAATCTACTGCGAGGGTTTTCAACATGACGGTCCAGGATACGGCAGCAGCTGGCACTGCAATACCAGGTATTATTCATACAACTTTTATTTTATTATACATGATTTTTATATATATAGTAAATTATTCTATAAAGAAATTTTGAGGAGAAATTTGAGTTCTTTTAGAAACCAATTTTTCCGTTTAATCAGAAAGACAAAGCTTTATATGAATAGTTAAAGATCAGTTCAATCAAAGTTGACCGAGATCTACTTGCAATGATTATGTATGATATGTGCCGTGTATGTATAGGTTTTGAAACGGTGATTCCAGTGACGAAATCTTTATAAGGGAGGGTGAATGTAACAACCCGATATTTTTCTATATAAATAAATAAGAAATTTTGCGTATAATTTTTTATTTATTTATTTAAGGATGATGATTTGTACAAGATAATGTGTATGTGTATTTATGTGGTAAATAAAAATATATTTATTACATAAATATTTATAAATAATTTTATTTTAGAATTATGGATTTTTATAAAGTATATTCTTATAATAATTAATTTATAGTAGAAATATTTTTATTAACTATTTTTCATGAAAATATAATCATATATTATTTAAATAATATATGGAGTGATTTTTAGAATAATTATAATAATTATTTTATTATATTATATGATTTTTAGTACAAATTATTAAGTTAATTATTTTACCTTAATTATTAAGGTTAAATATGAAGAATAAATCAAATATGGAATCCAAACCCTAATTTTAGATTATTGTCAAAGTATAAGAATAATAATATAATATTAATTATATTTTGATTTTTCAGTGTTATAAATATGTACTATATGTACGTATTGATGATTATTGGTCAATTATGGTGTTTAATTTTTAAAACCCTAGTAATAATGTTAACCCCTAATTTGAGATCCAAATTAGAGTGCAAGACTATTTTATAAATATTATATGATGTTGTGATTAATTAGGTAAACCCTAATTGACAAATGGAAATATAAATTTCTAGAAACCCTATTTTGATATTTATAAAACCCTAATTATATTTTGGAAACCTTAATTATTAAAACCCTAAACCCTAATTATTATTTTAGCAATGTTAATGATAATTATATGATCTAAACCCTAATGTTACTGTATAAAGTAATTAGAAGATTAATCACAATTAGAAAATCATAATTTCAAAATTTTAGAACACTAAAATTTATTTAATTTTTTATTTGATTTTATTTATTTGTGTGCAAACTCTAATTGGAAATCCTATTATTAATTTGTGTTAAATCTTAGGGTTAAACCCTAAGGGTTTGCCAAATTCCAATTTTGCCATTAAATAGAAAATACAAAAGACCTTTTTGCCCCTAAATGCATTATTTTGGCTAACTAGTAGGGTTTGACATTAGGAGGAGTTGTTCACCAAACTCAACCACTCTCTTGACTTATTTTTTTACAGCAACAAGCATCATACATCAGCCATTCATGCACCTTGTTGGTCTATATATAGATTGGAAGAGAGAGAAATAACATTTGTTACTTATATTTTTCACAACACTCAAACTAAGCTCTCTCTCTCTCTCTCTAACCTCCAAATTATACAAGTATATCAGTCCTAAATCAAAGCCCCACGTTCACCATAAACAGATCAGCAACACAAAATCAGAAATTTTTCAAAGAAAGGTATAAAACCCTAGCATAATTTCTGTCCATCGATTCTGTGTTAGATGTTAGTTTTTATTGTTAAAATATGTTGGTTGTAGTCCATTTTGACGATCTGGGTTGCTAAATGTTGGATCCATAACATTTAGAAGCTCGGATTTGTGTTTTTCAAAAATCTGGAAAATTTGTTCTTGGTGGTCTGACAACGAATGTCAGACCCTATATCTCTGTGAACTGTTACGAATTTTGTGATTTGAAACTTTATACTGGTAGTCTGTTATGTAGTCTTTAATCCGGAACAAGAATCAGACTTAGACCTGGTCTAGGTAGCAAGATATTCAAGGTCAAACGTGATTGACCGGCCATGACCAGGCGTTTCTGGGTAACCCAGAAACAACCCAGAACCGGCCTGACAACATCTTTGACCGCGTTGATCTGTCAGTGTGTGTATGTTTTGGTTCTTTTGTTGCATTAAAGTTATAGTATGGTAGTTATACTACAGGTTAATACTCTTAGATAGCTTTTATCACAAACGTGTGAGATTTAGAGGATGGTCAAACTAGACAGAAAGTTCACGGATGAACTTTCTGGGTAACCTAGAAAGTCCATGAGCGTGGTTTCTGACAACGTTTGACCGGACAAGATCTTGGTATTATGTTGTTGTTTTGTTTATGTGTTGTAATAGAAATGTTGTCCTACATGCTAGCTACAACCTGGAACTTTTAGATCACAAAAGCAATACCTGAATAAGAAGTTATGGGAACCCAAAAGTGAACAGTCGAACTGTTCTTCATTTCTGGGTAACCCAGAAATGAAGAACAACCTATGACAACACTTTTGGAGGCTCAGATCTCCTTGGTTATAGGTGTTATGGTCATGATTGTTGTTGTAACCTGAAGTGTTACACTAGTACTACACGCTCTAATGCTTAGTTAGTCCAGAAACACTTTGTGTGATGAAAGATTTGTGGTCAAACATACCAACCCGGTCTCTGACTTGATTTCTGGGTTTTGCTTGAAGAACACCAAGAACACCAAGAACACCTATAGCGACGGTTCTGTCGCTATAGGTGGTCTTTCGCGACAGATATTATTTATTTTTCTGGAAATTAATAATAAAATAGAAAAATTAGTTTTAAATTATTAAAATTACAAAATAAATTATTAAAAATTATTTTTGAATTTCTAAAATTAGTTTTTAATTATTTTAAATATATTTCTAAATATTTAATATTTTTGAAACATTAAAAGTATTTAATTTATTTAATAATAATATTAAATAATTTATTTAAAAATAATTTTAATATTGGAAAAATCATTAAAAATTATATTATGATATAAGAAAATATTTTAAGTTATTTTTAATGACTTTTAATATTTTGTGATAAATTTTATTATTATTTAAATATTAATGGTAATTAATTTATTTACTAAATGAATTAAATAAATAAACTAAAAATGATTTTATTATTATAAAAATTATTTTAAATGAAAATAAAGTGTTTAAAAATATTTGAAGTTATAAAATATAACTTTTAATATTTAAAGGATAATTTCATTAATAAATTAATATTAATGATTATTAACTTATTATTAAAAATAGTAAATTTATTTAATAATTATATTAAATAAATAGTTTAAAAATAGTTTTATTAATCATTTAAAAGGATATAAATGAATTAAAATATTTTAAGTTATGAATAATGACTTTTAATATTTTGATAAATAGAACATTAATACCTTAATATTAATGGTAATTATTTAGAAATGATTTTAAATGTTTTAAAAATCATTTAAGGGTAATATTAATACTTTAAAAATATTTTGAGTTATTATAAATAACTTTAATATTTTGGAAATGATTTCATTAATAGTTTAATATTAATTAGATATTAATGATAATAGAATTGATTAGTATTTAAATCATTTTAATGTGATTCCGATGTTTGAAATTTCGTGATAAATTATAATAAATATTACAAAATTATATTAAGTCATTTAAAAATAATATGACTAATATTAAGTTGCAGAATAGAGTCTTAGACTCGATAATTACTCGATAAAGTTATCGATACACCGACATGTTTCAGAAATTGATCTGGACTTAGATAATGTGATTAGATAAGTGATTATTTGTGATTCAATGGTTGTTAAATCTATGTGCCAATGTGATTAGGGTATGTGCTGACTGCAATAAAAAGTGTTATGTGTTATAGTATGTTGTTTTAATAGAACGAACGATCTTATTAATGATAGGTCGTGAGATAAGCGATAAAACTAAATTGCAAACTGTAAGCAGCGCTTCAGGCAAGTATCTAACCTTTGCATTTTCTTTATGCAATGGACATGAGTAAGAATGTTTCTAAACTATATTATTTCTGTACAGATTATTAACCTTATATTATATACGCTCATTGCTTATCAACATGTTAGTATATGATAATTCAGATATATATATATATATATATATATATATATATATATATATATATATATATATATATATTCTGTTCGTTAATTTTTGTAAATGGTTAAACAAGTGTCCCCACTTGGATAATCATTGTATTTAATCACATGTTGATATATTTATATATATATGTATATATATATAAATTTAAGTAAGGATGAGCATTTGAGTGCCCAGCAAGTAATAGCAATTATATATATATATATATATATATATATATAAGCTGAAAGGATTTAAATGTTTTCTTTGTACTATTCTTCTATAACCAGTCAATAGTTGTGAAGTATTTTGAACTGATAATAATAATAACATAACAACTCTCTTTCAAATTTATAAAACTACATAATGACTATAACTGGGGTTATGGTGACATGCCATGAACATTGTTTTTATTTTCGAAAAGGTTAAACAGAAATTCATCTGTAAACCGACATAACTTACGGGCACGGGGGGTGATCAGCCCTTTATGCCCTGCATTGATCAATACTACATTACAAGAACGATAGGATCATTCACTCTGTTCCACCTTGGGTGCATAAAAAGTTTTCCCGTGTAGGGATGTTCATACTTGTCTGGGTTCCAAATCAAAGGTTTTATTTTGTTCCAAATTAAATGTTTTCAGTTAAGTGCGAACGACCAGAGAGCTCTGCTAAGAACAAAGGAAAAGGGAAGGTTGCTGAATGAACGAATTACTATGTTATATAATAGTTTGATATTATTAAGACAAGTATGACATATATTATCTATCATGGTTTGTAATGAATGTTTAAAGGTTACGTACTTGGGATTAGACTCTGATGATATGTAAATTAAGTTGATCTTTATATTATTGTTATTATTATTAGTATTATTCCGCTCGTAGAAATGGTATCGTGAAGCACCGAGTTCGGGTTTCAAGTACCCGGATTTGGGGGCATCACAAAATTCCACATCAAACACCTTAACTCCATCATCTATCGTCCAAAGATGAATGGTTCTATTGAAGCGGCTAACAAAAACATTAAGAAGATTATGCAAAAGATGTCCGCCAATCACAAACGATGGCCTGACTTATTGCCTCTTACTCTGTTAGCCTATAGAACATCAATGCGCACTTCAACTGGGGTAACCCCCTACGCAATAACCTATGGGATGGAAGCAGTACTTCCCATAGAAGTAGAAATGGAATCCCTCAGGGTGTTGATGGACGCTCAGCTGGATGAAGATCAATGGATACAAGACATGTATCACCAATTGTCTCTAATAGATGAAAGGCGAACCGCGACTATCTTCCATGGTCAATTATATCAACAAAGGATCGCTCGATCCTACAACAGAAAAGTCCAGCTAAGGAAGTTTAAATAACATGACTTGGTTTTGAAAAAGATCATTGACAACCAAGATCAATCTAAGGGAAAATTCGCTCCTAACTGGGAAGGCCCGTTTGTTGTCAAGGAAGTATTGCCAGGAGGCGCTCTCAGATTGCAGGAAATGGATGACGATGAATTTCCACAACTCATCAACTCGGACACCGTGAAAAGGTACTATGTCTGAAGTTACCATTAAGTAAACATCCTGGTGTTGGATCATCAGATCATCAGTCACTCTGGTTCTTTAACCCTTTACCACATACAACTCTTGTCCACACTTTGCCCCTCAGGGAAACATACTCTTTAAGCCAGCAGCCTGGTTTCACTGCACTCATACAACTTAGGTCATCCCACTACGGATTGAACCTCTCACATTTGCAGTTTGGCTACCCATACATGGGATCAAACTTCTCGTACCTGCAGTTTGTCCACAACCTAGGATCAAACCTTCTCTTCCCCGCAGTCTATCTTGCACATGGGATTAAACTTTCTCCCCCAAAGTTTGACATGTACATGGGATTAATCTTTCTTCCCCACAGTTTATTCTGCACATGGGATCACGCTTTTTAACTCACCCTGAGGGGTGAACTATGTCGACCTGATCTCCTTTATACACGAGAGTACGTAGGCAACCATATTCTATATGGCCCGGTCGCAATAAACAAAAAACAACAATAACATTTCTACCCTTCTCTACAAAAAATAAAAAACCACAAAGACACTTCTACAACCTTCTTCATCAATAAAGCTTCTACACCCATCTGCCTTTCATAAATAGCGTTGAACCTCTTACACCAGGTTCGAATTACGCAGACCTGATCTCCTCTTCAATAGGAGTACGTAGGCAGCCATTTATGGTTCGGTCTCACCCCTTACCAAAACACAAATACTTGTCAACTGGTACTGGGATCAAACTTCAGTCTACCACATTTCATTGGCTTCAAACCAAAGGGATGGAATTACCCAACCTCTCCTCTCAAATAGAAGATTCGGTGACCATCTAAGCTGCGGTTGTACCTTGAAGAGTATCACCAATCCATAAGAGATGGAATTAACTAGGCTCCTTCTAAATAGGGGTACTGGAAACCATCTGTGGTGCGGTCAATCTCAGAGAGGAAAGCCACAACCCTCTCCACATTTCCATATAGAAACCAGTCCCAAGACACCGAAAAATGGTAGGGATATACACAGATCCATGATCTATTCTGAACTATCCAGAGACAACTCAATGTCCATCCTGTAAGGAGGAATTCAGAATACATCAAGATCACAAACTATGAAGAAGCAGGCAAATATCGAGCAAGTATCAGAGCATATCTAAAAGGGAAGTGATCAAAAAATATATTTTACTGATATATATAATGATGTTTGATATACACAATGTAAACTGTACATGACAAAATGGCTAAGCTAGTCTGTGCAGGAAAGTACAAGTCCATCTACAAATCAGTGTATATGCGAGCTAACAAGCCCAACATGGCATCCCTCTCCGAAGAAGGAGGCAAAGCTGTGATCTCCTGTAAAAGGATATCCACACGACCCAACAAATCTGTAGCCATCTACAGGGTGACCATGTGCTCATCAATAATGTGCTCATCTCTGCGATCATGCCAGTGGTAAGGGACCTCACTGCAATACTATCTGTGACAGCTACAACCCGAGCAGATATGACACTATCCCGCTCGACTATCACTGCATCTCTGGCTGATCTTGCCTCATCTCGCTTAACAACAGCGGTATATAAACGAGCTAATGCCTCGTCCCTCTCTAACAAAGCTGCTTCTCTCCCATCAAGAGCTGTCAACATCAGGGCTCTAGCCTGATCTCTCTCAAAGGTCATTAGATGAAGACTCTGCTCTAGGTACTGTGCTGAATGTTAAATCACGACAGTGCTAGTACTGGGAGAGTCTAAAAGATATACTGGCAACCTAGTAGATGGCTCCTCCTTGGTGTGAGAATCAATTTCCTCCATGGGCTCTCCACCATTTAAATCAATACTCGGTAATGTGGATACAACCGCAACCAGTGCAGTCTCTATCTCCATTTGTAGACACTCAAAATTTTATGCATAACTGTTACTGACATCACAGGAGCACAGATTTGTCTTTTAAGAGGAAACCCTGAAAGACGGTTCATATCCATTCCGGATACTATCGGGAGGAACAGGTCAACCCCAGAACACACACTGGGAGTAACAGCTCAACCCCGGAACACACACCGGGAGTAATAATTCCAACCTCGGAGATAACCCCGAGGCATGCAGATCCAATACCAGAACACAAACCGTAGAAGACCATTTCATTCCGGAGATAACCCCGAGATGTTCCAGTCTCAGTCCCAACCATAGGATTAGCCACCAACCTTGGCGATAACCCCAAGGAATGCAGTTCTGGCGATAACCCTGGAAATGTTTATTTTAAATGCAATCAGCTTTAATCTCGACGCTCACACCGAGACACTCGGTACAAGATAGGCACACCTCAGAGATGACACTGAGGACCTTCAACATTTACAACAGTCCAATCCCAGCCCAAATAGGAGATAACCCCGGTGAGTGGTAAAGTCGTCATCTTGCCACCATGACGCCACATCACGTCGTCTCAACATTTTAGACATACATTTCTACACATCAATGTCCCACAAAAGCTCAGAAGAACTAATCCCAAGTGACTATTGCGCAGGATAACAGATAGAATTTGAAGCTGAAGATCGGAGGGCATCGTCCCATCTTCATGACTTCGTACAACCTCTAATCCCATGTCATTGCATAACTCTCGATAACAACGGTCTAAAATAGTTCTTGTATACCTTAGGCGGATGCCCGAATTGCAATTCTAAAAGTTCGAGCGGACATCACATTGCCTACGTACACGTACTTCGAGACTGCGGGACACGTGAAGCCCGGGGCACCCCAGGAAGCCTCTGGTACACCTGCGTCCCAGCTGCAGGTACACCTATGGTTCCACCCTCTATAAATAGAGGGCTTGGGGCGGCCATTTTACAAGGAGAAACGGCGAGGAAGCCCTGTCTAATTTGCTCTATACACACCCCAAACTGAGTGCTTTCTCATTTTAAACACTTGTGAGCTCACATATAGCTACTTTTGTACCCGCGAAAGCCAATGTTTATCTAATTTAAAGTTATTAAAGTCTTCTTTGGCAGCCCATTGTAAGCCTTCTTACACATTTTCAAGCCTTTCTCTCCACACTTGCGCACACCATTCTTTACGTTGAGAGTTGTGTTGCGTGTGTTTTCTCGGACTTCGGTCCGTGGTTTTATTTTAGTTTATATATATATATATATATATATATATATATGGACTAACATTATCGAGTTGTGCCTCGATTGAGCCTAGACTTCGGTCTGGAGCGTTTACTTGCTTTTATATATATACTTATATATATAAACTGTGTGTCGAACTCTGTTCGATAAGCCTAGACTTATGTCTGGTGCGTTTAAATGCTTTCGTATATATATATATATATGAACTGTGTGTCGAACTATGTTCGATGAGCCTGGATTTTACATTCGGTGCGTTTACTGCTTTAATATATATATACTTATATATATTAACTGTTGTCGGACTTTGTCCGATGAGCTTAGATTTTATATTTGGTGCGCTTATCGCTTATATATATATATATATATATATATATATATATATTTACATTTCATCCCACCTGGAGTTTACTTCATGGTGGTTGACTGTTTTTACTGTTTTCTGTACATTTCATCCCGCCTGGAGTTCCCTCCGTGGTGGTTAATCGTTTTTACAGCTTTATTTACATTTTTGATCCCCCATGGAGGTGCTTCGTGGTTGGTGATCATATCTGTATATATATTTACATCTTTTATATATATATATATATATATATATATATATATATATATATATACATGCTTACTGCGTTTATATCAATTGCGGCATCATGTGAGCCTAGGAATCATGTGATCACAGATTCATTCCACTGAATCTAGATTTGGTTCCCATGATGGACCTTTTCAGCTGTAAGCAGCTTGTAAATTTATCTGTGATGTTTGGATTTTCTCAGATGGTTTTCATACCCACGAGGAATTCAACACCTTTTTGTACATTATTTGCATACAGATGTCTTGCATCTGTAAAATATAATCAACCAATCCGAATTTGGAATAAAATAGAAGTATCAAAGGCCTTAACTACTATTGAGCACAAGGGTTTGAAAAAAACTCTTTTCTAAAACACTGCTATATCTTGTTTAAAATTAAATTTTTGTATAAATTCAAACCCTTTGTATATAGGTGCAAACGAGGCATAGCACTACTTCCAAATAACAGCACATTGACACACACACACACACACACACATTCATATAACAGTTTCTTGAAAAGTGGCGGTCACCGTGGTAACACGAATGTCGGGGGGTGCCTAACACCTTCCCTCCACATAAGCAAGTCCCCGGACCTTAATTGAATCTCGGTTTCACCGACCCGTTTAGCAGTGTCACATCACTGGGTCAATGTGCAAACCTTTTCTCGGTTGTGTTGGTACAACCAGTTAAAAAACCAACTGGCGACTCTTATAGTCCAATCGTTGACATTACACATGTCGGACCTTTTTCACGTGTTTTTTCAAATAAATCTCACCTAAAATGAGAACACAAAAAAATAGGTAACGAAAAGGGACAAATAAAAATCCCGACGTCGACATGTGGCGACTCTGTTGGGGACACCAGTAAGAGGACTTAAGCCGCTATTACAAGCTTTTCTAAATTGTTATATGCTTGTGTCGATGTTGCATTTACATTTATGATGAATGTGTACGAATGCATATCTTTACTGCGATTAATGTTTTACACTATATCTGCCTGTGATATTAGTGCTTCGCACATGTCATCATTTTCATAAATGGTGAGACACGTTGTATGTGAATGTATGTTGTGTGGTCCCTCCATCAAGAGGCTATTCTGTCGATGTTTGATTACTGGACTCGTGGGATGACTAATTCCCCGAGGCTCAGGAAAGGCACCACCCAAATTCGATCAAGTTGAAAGACCGGATTAATTTCCCGTCGAGTAAATTGCGATGATTTAGGAACCTTCATGCCGAAAAGCCGCGAGAGTCACCTAAGATAGGTCAACCTCTGATAAACCAAACGCAGTGGAAAGTCTTTTCATGCTTTCTATTTTTAAATTACTTATTTGTAATTACATTCCATATTCATCTCCATGTAATGAGAAATATGAGGAAATATGTGCATGTACATATTTACATTAACATGCTACCCTGTATTACAAACAGCTAACATCCGTTTTGCAGGACAAAATTTCCTAAAACGGACACATCACATAGCATGTTAACATTTACACCATCCCTAAAACTGAACTATGCCGGTTTTGTTACAGGGAAGCATTCAGACCTATTACCTGGTCAAATTTCAAAAAGGCCGCAGGCCTACAGCCAATCATGTCTGCATCTGACCAGTCTAATCCAGTTTCTCGCGAAGAATTTAACGGATTAACTAAACAAATTACAGACTTGGCTGTTCTGCTTAAAGAACTACATCAATCTACGCAGGGTCCAAAAATACCCAAAACATGCTGAATCCTCTACACAAGGAGGAACCCAAGGTCCTGCTAAAGTCATTACAGTACCTGAATTACAGTTGGATACAACCAACAAAAGTCATGATGCCGCCCATCTTACAAAAGATCTAGACACCGGTGACATTAGAAAGAAAGTTCTTCAAATGGAAGAAACCCTTCGCGCTATCAAAGGAATTGGAGCACACGAGAGTGTGTCATATGCCGATCTTTGCATATTCCCTGGTGTTCATTATCCAAAAAAAATATAAAACTCCTGACTTAGAAAAGTATGATGGGTTAGGAGATCCTTAAACACATTTGAAGGTATTCATTGGAGAACTCGGATCTTATAAAGAGGACGAGAAGCTCAGAATGCAGCTGTTCCAAAAAAGTCTGACTGGAGAAGCCCGTTCATGGTATACCAGATTAGACGACTCAAAGATCCATAGCTGGGAAGAGCTAGCTCACGCCTTCCTTACACAATACAATTTTCAGTCTCAGATGGCTCCTGACCGGTACCAGATTACCATGGTCAAGAAACAGTCCAACGAGTCTTTCAGAGAATATGCTCAAAGGTGGAGGCACCTTGCTGCTCAAGTTATTCCTTCTATGACAGAGTCAGAGATGGTTATGACCTTTATCGACATACAAGAAGCTCCTTTCTGTGAGAGAGTCTTAACTGGCATCGGTAAACCATTTTCTAAAATGATCAAACATGGGGAGATGGCTGAGATGGGATTGAAGTCAGGAAAGATTCAAGACCTAGCTGCCCTTAAAGATGTTGCTGGACACATCCAATCCAGAAATTATGAAAACAACCCCCGGAGGGTCCATAAAAAGAAAGAAGAGGATGTTTCCCTGATACTACAGGATCAAAAAGGCAATCAAAATATGCCTATCCAGAGGAGAAATTACTCTCCCTTTCAAGCACAGTCTTCAAACCCTCCAGTACCAAAAGGTGGAGAAGTCAAATGCCCTCGAGTGTTAACACCCTTAGGGGACTCTTTCGAGAATATTGTCACTCTTCTGACCACGCAGAAGAAAATCTCTCATCTTCTTCCACCAGCCAGCCCTAATGGTAGGAGTTTTAATACTGCTCAGAAATGTGCTTATCATGTCGGGGCACCTGGACATGATACTCAAGATTGTTGGGCCTTGAAGCATAAGATCCAAAACTTGATAGATAACGGTGAGATCGTGGTCACCAAACCCGATCAATCTCACATTCAAGACAACCCTCTTCCTCCACACAAAGAGGAAGAAGTCGACATGATTAATTGGAGCACCGAAAAAAGTTCCAATTATAACGGTGAAGCATCCCAGATCATCAAAAACGGTGCTGACAAATGGGATTATGCCAAGTTCCAGTTCTCAATGGAATGAAAGATGAAAGCTTTGTGCAAACAAATCGAGTAATTGGCAGAACTGGTGACCTACCAGCATCAACTCATACGCCAATTAATCAGTCAGGTGCATGCTAGTCTCCTTCCTCTTGTCATGAATATTCCCTCGTCACCTCCAGAAAGTGAAACGATGGAGGACAAAGTGGCAAGGAGAGCGAACGCCAAAGCTCGTCGGGATTTTACCAACAGAAGGGAATTTACATATATGGGCCAACCTATGGAGGAAATCCTTCAAATGCTAATCAATGAAGGAAGGATTAATTCTCTTCTACCTCCAATCAATCCCCGTCCAGGACGGTACAATTCTGATGGAGTATGTCAATATCACTCCCATTCTCGTGGACACAACACAAAAGAATGTTGGGCACTCCGCCACCTTATCCAAAATCTCATTGATAGCGGTGTCCTGCAACTAGCAGACGATGATACTGCGCTACGTGGAAGTGAGAATACCTGTCCTACTAAATGGAAAGGATTGGTAGCAGTTATCTCCACTGAGGCTGATGGCCTTGTCAAACCATGCCCTATATCTACCATTCAACTCAAAGGAAGCAACAATCCTTTGAAAGTGGTTGCTCCAGAGCCAATTAATTTACCCTTCCGACCACAATATCATGTTGTCAGCTTACAGAAAGTTCCTTGGAATTATGGAGAAGCTGAAGGATCTACCTCGCATACAACTGCTGCAGTGTCGAAGGAGAATCCACTGTATCTTCCCCAACAGGTGATGAAGTCTACCATTAAATTAAAGGAGAAGATTCCTATGGAGAATATTGAAAAATTCCTCCGTGCTATGGGTCATAATGAAGCCAAGGTGGTTTTAAGCTTAAGAGAAGCTCCACATCAAATTTCAATACTAGGCTTGGTTTTAACTTTCGAGGATCACAGGAAGATTCTACTAAAGGTTTTGGAAGAAGCCTACCTACCAAAATCAGTAGATGTGGAAAAGTTTCAATATTTGGTTTATCACATTTTCAACTACAATGTGATATCCTTCACTGATGATGACATACCGCCCGAAGAGACTGGTCATTGCAAGCCATTACACATCGCGGTCTTGTCCTCCGGATATATGCTAGCTGGAATCTTAGTAGACGAAGGTTCATCTTTGAATATCTGTCCATACGCTACATTATTGAAGATGAACTTCAATCTCAATCGAATCCGAGTTAGCCATACGATCATCAAAGATTTTGATGGATCCCGTCGCAATTCGATCGGAGAGATTGAGCTGCAAATTGAGATCGGTCCCCATACATTCTGCGTGTCTTTCCACGTACTCAAGATAGATTCGGGATACAACCTGCTCTTGGGAAGACCGTGGATTCCTATAGCTGGGGCAATCCCCTCCACCCTTCATCAACAACTGAAATACATTATCAATAATAGCCTAGTTACAGTCAACTCTGAACCGAAATGCCCTCAACAAGGTGATATACCGTTCATCAGTTTTAATTCTAATATTGAGCTGGCTAGTTTCCACACTTTGGAAGTAAGCAACCCTCAATTTCATGCCCTGGGAACGCCATTGCCCGTACCCAAGATCTCTGCCGAAGTAATGTCGGCTACTCAAGAAATGATGTCTTTGGGTCATCAGCCAGGACAAGGGTTGGGTAAAGATCACCAAGGTATCAAATATCCTATCCAAGTAGCCAGTCAAATTAGGACAGCTGGACTAGGCTATTCTTCCAGGTCTAGTCAGAGGGATCCTCATAAGCATCAGCAGATTCCTTCAACTTCACGGTGTTTATCTTCGCATTCTAACGCTGAGTCCGCACAACCTCTTGTAAAGGTGCCAACCAATGTGATGGCTATGCTATTTCCCAAGCCTGTGCCATTCAAAGTAAAATAAGTCTTTGTTACAGATCCCAGAGTGGAGGAAGAGAAACAAAGAATCAAACAAAACTTCATCCGAATAATGGCGGGCATGCGCATCATTGTTCATGATGAACATACAAATAGATATACCCAGACGATGATTGCCCAAATGTCATGGTCATCATTCGGGAAAAGGAGGACAATGATAGCCCCTCCATCAATGCAGTCCACCCGAACTTTATCCTTGCCAATTGGAGCAGCACTCTTTGCATTGGTCGACAAGGGTAAAATGGGCAGGACTTCTTTCTGCCCCGTAGATATAATAACTGCTTACTTTTTTTTCCAGTATTAGCGTTTATTTTGTTCGTATATGCTAACATTATGTATGATTAAACAGTTTCATATATATTAAGTGAAAACATATTTTGTTTCAGGACTCTGAACTTAGATGTGCCTGTACTTGCTGATAAGATACCTCTTCTCCACAAGGATTGTAACTTTGATGAAAAGTTGGACTCAGACTTGCTAGAAATACAAGAGGACATTGAGGTGCCTTCGGAGATCAAAGAATGGGTTGAAGACGAGCCTAAACCCAACCTTAATCAAACCACCTCCTTTAATCTTGGAACCTTAGAAAATCCTAAGTTAATCCAGATTGGTTCAGGCCTTACCCTAAACCAATTGAATGACATGGTTACGATACTAACCCAATTCTAGGATGTGTTTGCATGGTCTCATCAAGACATGGTAGGGTTGTCCATTGACATTATTCTTCATCGCCTTCCCATTAAAGAGGGATTCAAGCCAGTCAAGCAGAAGCTTAGGCGATTGAAACCTGAGTGGAGTTTGAAGGTAAAAGAAGAAATTGTGAAACAATTTCAAGCTGACATTATCATGGTGTCCACATATCCTGAATGGATATCAACATCATTCCCGTGCCTAAGCCTGGAGGAAAGGTACGAGTCTGCGTGGAATATTGGGATCTGAATAAAGCTTGCCTTAAAGATAGCTTTTCCGTGCCCTTTATCCACATTCTCATTGACAATACTGCGCAATACAGCATGTACTCCTTCGCTGATTGCTTTGCGGGGTACCATCAGATCATGGTTGTTGAGGAAGATCATGAGAAAACTGCTTTCATAACTCCTTGGGGAACCTTTTGCTATAGACGGTTGTCATTCGGCCTCATCAATGCCGGAGCTACCTATCAAAGAGCTATGATGGCTCTTTTCCACGACTTAATGCACAAAGAGATCGAGATCTACGTGGATGACATCATTGTCAAGGCCCGAAAGGAGGAGGACCACTTAGACCATCTCAGAAAGTTATTCAACAGGTTGCGTAAGTACAACTTGAAGTTGAATCCAACCAAGTGCGCCTTTGGCGTTAAATCAGGCAAGTTGCTAGGATTCCTAGTCAGCCACAAAGCAATTAAGCTGGATCCTACCAAAATCCAAGCCATCACTAAAATGCCCATTCCTCAAACAGAGAAGGAAATACATGGATTTTTAGGAAGAATCAACTTCATTAGCCGATTCATTTCTCAACTCACAGCAACCTGTGAGCCTATTTTCAAGCTGTTAAGGAAGAACTCCTCCATGAAATGGAATGATGAGTGCCAGAATGCCTTCCTTACCATCAAAGAGTAGTTGGTCAAAGCTCCTATTTTGGTACCACCCAAGGATGATGTTCCCCTGTTCATGTACCTATCCATTAGTGATAATGCCATGGGCTGCATGCTGGGACAGAAAGATGATAGAGGCCGAGAGCAAGCTATCTATTACCTCAGCAAAAGATTCAGCAGCAGTGAACACAAGTACATTCTGATTGAGAGGACTTGTTGTGCTTTAGTATGGGCTGCAATGAGGTTACAGCATTACCTCCATGAGCACATAACCCATCTCATATCCTGTGTGGATCCTCTCAAGTATGTGTTCAGTAAACCCATACTGAATTGTCGGTTGTCCAGATGGTAGTTGATTCTGCAACAATTTGACATTGTCTACGTGACTCAAAAGTCCATTAAAGGTCAAGGAATTGCGGATCAACTGGCCGTCGTTTCTTTAGGGGATTTCAAACCCTTGGAAACCTACTTCACCGATGAAGGGGTAATGGTAGTTCATCAACACCATCAGTACGATACACGCCAAACATGGAAGATGTATTTTGATGGAGCTATTAATACAGAAGGTTCTGGAGCTGGAGCAGCTCTAGTATCCGATACGGGGGAGCAGTATCTCATCGCCGTCAAATTACAGTTTATCAGCACCAACAACACAGCTGAGTATGAAGGTTGTATCATGGGGCTAAAACTTGCCCATTCAATGTGTTTCAAACGGTTTACTATCTTTGGGGATTCAGAGTTGGTAATTAAACAATCCATAGAAATCTATCAAACCAAAGAGTTGCGATTACTGCCTTACCATCGGCAAGTTTTACAGATGGCTTTGGAGTTCGAAGAAATCTCCTTTATACACATTCCCCGTAATAGGAATGACTTTGCGGACGCATTAGCAACTTTGGCCTCCTTGATGCATATACCTGACAAGGAACACATGCCAAGCATCACATTAGCCCTGCAAAAGGCACCAGCCTATGGGAACTATGTTGGAGAAGTATCGGATGAGCTACCTCCCATCCAACAACCTTGGTATCAGCATATCAATGAGTACCTACGAGATGGATCTACACCCGCTGAGGCGAGCCTGACTGAATAAAGGCGAATTCATTGATTTGGTATGAAATTCTACCTGAGCGGAGATGCACTCTACAAGAGAGATGCAGGTCTAGGTCTCCTCAGATGCCTGGATAAAGACCAAGCTCAGAGACTCATGGATGATATCCATGGTAGAGTCTGTGGCCCACACATGAGTGGCCCCCTCCTTGTTAAGAAGATCCTCAGGACAGGACATTATTGGCTATCCCTCAAGGCTGATTGCTATGACCACGTCAGGAGATGTTATCAATGCCAAATTCATGGGAATGTTGTCCACGCCCCTCCACGGGAGCTCCACAATATGAGTTCGCCTTGGCCCTTCTCTGTGACGCCCCTAAAATTCGGACACCCATATCTCGAATTCGGTGCATCACGTGCAACTACGAATATATTACTAAAATCATCAACAACAGAAATAATATCATAATTTACATTGATATAATATAAATATTTGCGTCCCAAGGTACCGTAACCATTACTACGACAATTCAGTGATTAAACTTAATTATCCTTAAATACATCATAATAAGCATAACAATAATAATAATACTTCTAATCTTAAAGGACTAAGTTATTCTGTAGCCTTGCCCTTTCCCTTGTCCTTTCCTGAAGTACCACCTTGCTCTGCCTTAACTGTAATGTTTTTAGGAAGCAAGAATGATCAACAAGTTTGCCCAACAAGTAATATAGTCGGAAGAATAAGCAGTTATAGCATTTAAATCTTCAAGTATAATAAAAATTGGTAGTTCAAGGATATCAAGAAATATCAAGAGTATTCAATAGGTGTCGCTATAGACTGAAGGATATCAACAAAATTTCAGGATTTATTCATTTCGAGGTTCAATATGAATGAACACTGAGCAGTCACTAAGGACTAAGAACTCTTACTAGAATTAACAGTATTACACTATAATCCAATATAAACGAGTACAACAGGTGATCAGCCTAAAGTACCCTACGTTATGCATAACATTTAATCATACTTGTGTGCGCACGTCGGTTTCTCGTCAATATATAATTTCCCCTTCAATGAGGGTTGTTCATCTCAGTAGATTTACGATAGTCCGCACCAAGTCAATTGGTTTGGATAGCTTTTAACACAAAATAATAGTCCAGTCGAATCAAAGGCTTAGACAAATTTTTATAATGCATTTAAGAACGATAAGTCCAATGTCTGCAACAACGTCAAGGTATACAAATGATTGTCGAATAGAAACAGATATTTGCTTAAGACAACAATTCGAATGTATACAGTGTAAGAGGTAAGGAACTTGCCTCGTTCGTCGATTATGTTTACCTTTGACACCTTGTCACGTATACTGCCTATAATATAATAATATAGTCGTACAAATTAGTGATTGTTGAAACCAACTCACTTTAGCTATTAATCGCATGTCATCCTAGTTTAAGATACAAGTCTCTCATAAAATTCATAAAAATACTACATTTCTTACTTGCTACACATTTATGCTTGCAAATAAGAAAACTATGCACATAACATTATTTATTAAACTGTTGCTCAAATTAGTTATCTGAACTAATTTTTATTAATTAGAGTTTTAAATGACATTACACATATAATACATAAACATCCCACTTTATGGAAACACTCTTCTTATTGCATTTAAATATTACTCTATTTATCCTCCATGCGTAGAGTTGCCACCAATAATTCTTTATAGGTAAAAATAAAATCCAAGATTTGAGCCAAGTAAACCACTCGCTAAACCAACAAATAATTGGTGACAAGCCATAACCTGATACTATGACAATTGAAGTAAGTTTAACTAGAAGAAGGGTAGTTGTGACTTTTCAAGTGATAAGAGAAAATTGTGGTGTCTCCTAAAAGCAAGGAGTGCTCATAACCAAAATTGATTTTCTTTTTCTACATGGAATGTGTTTTTTTTTATTTGTTCGAAAGAGACTTGGACGGCAGAAGAGTAAATCTCCCCTTTTTGATAACAATTTATTTTATTTTTATATTATTATTATTATTATTATTATTATTAATTTATTATTATTATTATTATTAATTTATTTATTTATTTATTTTTATTTTTTTCAAGTCCTACGCTAGGTCTTGCTGGAGGTACTAAAATATAAAATGTGTTTGCTATAAAGTCTTCTAAATCTTCACATTGCCCACATTTTACTATCCAAGAATACTTAATAAATAAGGCTAAAAGACTTGAAATTCTCATGCATAGCAACTCATTTAATAAGAACATGTAGCCACCAAAATTATTGCATAAGTACAGCAAATTTTCTTGCACCACTAGCAACCGAAATTAGTCAAAAATAAAAATAAGGCAGCACTTCTATACACAAAATAAAATCACATATATCACCCTTAATAGGTACACCTACCCGCCCCTTGCCATCATATCAATTACTTGATTGCTTGCTCCTCTTTTTTTTGTTCATGCCCAGCAGTAACCATAAAGCCAAACCAAATCATGAATCACCCAAATTACACACACACACGCAACCTTCTTTCTCCTTCCTATTCATGCTTTGAGCTCTTTTTTTTTTTCCACTACGAAAATTATTATGCATTCATGCAAATTAATTTATTTATTTTGAAGCACATGGTAAATATTAATTTAACATGCACACATTTAATTTAGCATACTAATTTACAAGCAACACAAAATATCCACATTACTTCAAAAAGAAGAAAAGTGTGCTAGAATTTAAATGGAAAGAATTTTATTTAACTAATTTATCTATATACCTTAGCTTGAAGAAAAATAGAATTGAAGAACAAGGAAGCTCATATAGTAATTCTAACATGTATATAAGTCCTTTTAACAACTAATTATCATCCTCAAATCACAAAACCATAATTTTCAACTAGAATCAAGAATTCAAGAATTTGTAGAAAACTCAGAGACAACAATGAAAAATAATGAAAATACGATTATACCTTTGCTATGAATTAAGCTTATTGCTACTGAAATCTCCCACTGCTAGAATGATATTGCTAAAGTATATATGCTCTCAATTTCAAACTTAACCAATTCTCAACAACGAAAAATATGAAGAGATGAGGCTATATTTATAGAACTCTCATTCTACAGACAATGCAATTGCCTACCATTTCAAACCAACGGAAATTTGAATTGCATGGAGGTTATTAGGGGGTTGGTAATGGTGGTCAAAATCCATCATCATAGCCACACCCTTGCTCATCATTTGCTAGTCTACTCTGCTGAGTTTAAGGAAGAATAGGGAGTAGCTAGCTAAGGTTGACTGAAATTGAGGAGTAGAGAGTAGACATAGGCTTGAGTGTATCACGTGAAGAGAAATGTGTCTCTCATTATGGGACAAACAAAGAAAATCTTAGCATTTTAACATTTTGTACAATGAAATGTTATAACATATATTATACACTTAGGCTATCACCTATATATATTCATACTATATATTTATATTATAATTAACATTACAATGTAATCCCAATAATACCACATGTAAATCAAATAATATAGTAAATGTGATTTACACACATATAGTCCATGTAAATTTTATCTCCCCAGTATTATCTTCTCAGATATTATCACATTTATTAATTAATTATATATTGAAGTAATCATCAATTATAAATGTTTAATATATCTATTCATGATGTATTATTTTTACGTACACTCTACATACAATTGTCACATACACCTTTAATGTAATCCATAACATATAGTTTCATAAATCTTAATATATGATCACACTACACTTTACATTAATTGAAAAACCCTATAATATATGATTTCTCTTCACACACTACTATTTATGATAATTAACAAATAAAAAATAAGTCAACCTCATTATGAAATTATTTACTTATTAGTAATACTAATTAATTTCATCATTAGTTAAATTAGTATTTTCTTAACTCATCATCTTGCCACACTAGGCATAACTCCACAAGTTTAAACTAAGCTTCTCATCACTTTAGCTTCAGTGCTTAATTATCACTTAGCTTAATCAATTAAAATGCTCATCATAACGTATGTCAATGCTATATATATTTATATTCAAATAAATATGCAAACAAATCTTTATTCTCAATATTATAATTTATTAAAATTTGCGGGTATTACATTCTCAATGTGGGGAATGGACGTGATCGGGCCCATCGAGCCCAAAGCCAGTAATGAACATCGATTCATCTTCACCATGAGCGACTACTTTACCAAGTGGGTAGAAGCAACCTCCTTCCCCAGGGTTACCAAAGAAGTCATCATTGCTTTCATCAGAAACAATGTCATTTGTCGATATGGACAACCAGAGGTAATTGTATCAAACAATGCTAAGAACCTCAACAACAAAATGATGGAGGATCTATGCATTAAATTCCACATCAAACACCTTAATTTTGTCATCTACCGTTCAAAGATGAATGGTGCTGTTGAAGCGACTAACAAAAACATCAAGAAGATTATGCAAAAGCTGTCCGCCAATCATAAAGGATGGCCTGACTTATTGCCTCTTACTTTGTTAGCCTACAGAACATCAATGCACACTTCAACTGGGGTAACCCCCTACGTATTAGCCTATGGGATGGAAGTAGTACTCCCCATAGAAGTTGAAATGGAATCCCTCAGAGTGTTATTGGATGCTCAGCTGGATGAAGATCAATGGGTACAAGACAGGTATCACCAATTGTCTCTAATAGATGAAAGGCGAACCGCGGCTATCTTCCATGGTCAATTATATCAACAAAGGATCACCCGATCCTACAACAGAAAAGTCCGGCTACGGCAGTTTAAACAACATGACTTGGTTTTGAAGAAGATCATTGACAACCAAGATCAATCTAAAGGAAAATTCGCTCCTAATTGGGAAGGCCCATTTGTTGTCAAGGAAGTATTGACAGGAGGCGCTCTCAGATTGCAGGAAATGGACGGCGATGAATTTCCACAACTCATCAATTCGGACACCGTGAAACGGTACTACGTTTAAAGTTATCATCAAGTAAACATCCTGGTGTTGGATCATCAGATCATCAGTCATTCCGGTTCTTTAACCCTTTACCATATACAACTCTTGTCCACACTTTGCCCCTCAGGGAAACATACTCTTTAGGCCAGCAGCCTGGCTTCACTGTGCTCATACAACTTAGGTCATTCCACTATAGATTGAACCTCTCACGTTAATAGTTTGGCCCCCCATACATGGGATCAAACTTCTCATACCTACAGTTTGTCCTCAATTTAGGATCAAACTCTCTCTTCGCCGCAGTCTATCTTGCATATGAGATTAAACTTTCTTCCCCACAGTTTGACCTGTACATGGGATCAATCTTTCTTCCCCGCAGTTTATCCTGCACATGGGATCACGCTTTTCAACTCACCCTGAGGGGTGAACTACGTCGACCTGATCTCCTTGATACACGAGAGTACGTAGGCAACCATATTCTATATGGCCCGGTCACAATAAACAAAAAACAACAAAAATATTTCTACCCTTCTCTACAAAAAACAAAAACCACAAAAACATTTCTACAACCTTCATCATCAATAAAGCTTCTACACCCATCTGCCTTTCATAAACAGCGTTGAACCTCTTACACCAGGTTCGAACTACGCAGACCTGATCTCCTCTTCAATAGGAGTACGTAGGCAGCCATTTATGGTTCGGTCTAACCCCCTACCAAAACACAAATACTCGTCAACGGTACTGGGATCAAACCTCAATCCACCACATTTCATTGGCTTCAAACCAAAGGGATGGAATTACCCAACCTCTCCTCGTGAATAGACGATTCGGCGACCATCTAAGCTGCGATTGTACCTTGAAGAGCAACACCAACCCATAAGAGATGGAATTAACTAGGCTCCTCCTAAATAGGGGTACTGGCGACCATCTGTGGTGCGGTCAATCTCAGAGAGGAAAGTCACAACCCTCTCCACATTTCCATACAGAAACCAGTCCCAAGACACCGAATAATGGTAGGGATACATACAGATCCATGATCTATCCTGAGCTATCCAGAGACAACTCAATGTCCATCCAGTAAGGAGGAATTCAGAATACATCAAGATCATAAGCTCTGAAGAAGCAGGCAAAATATCAAGCAGATATCAGAACATATCTAAAAGGGAAGTGATCAAAAATATATTTCCCTGCTATATATAATGTTGTTTGATATACATAATATAAATTGTACATGACAGAATGGCTAAGCTAGTCTGTGCAGGAAAGTACAAGCCCATCTACAAATCGGTGCATATACGAGCTAACAAGCCCAACATGGCATCCCTCTCAGAAGAATAAGGTAAAGCTGTGGTCTCCTGTACAAGGATATCCACACGACCCAACAGATCTGCAGCCATCTGCATGGTGACCATATGCTCATCAATATATGTGCTTATCTCTGCAAGCATGCCAGTGGTAAGGGACCTCACTGCAATACTATCTGTGATGGCTACATCCTGGGCAAATATGGCGATATCCTTCTCGACTATTACTACATCTCTAGCTGATCTGGTCTCATTCCGCTCAACAACAGCGGCATCTATACGAGCTAATGCCTCGTCCCTCTCTAACAGGGCTGCGTCTCTCCCATCAAGAGCTATCAACATCAGGGCTCTAGCCTGATCTCTCTCAAAGGTCATCAGATGAAGACGCTGCTCAAAGTACTGTGCTGAATGCTGAATCACGACAGTGCTAGTGCTGGGAGAATCTAAAGGAAATACTAGCAACCCAGTAGATGGCTCCTCCTCGGTGTGAGAATCAATGTCCTCCACAGGCTCTCCACTATCTAAATCAATACTCGGTAATGTGGATACAACCGTAACCGATGCAGTCTCTGTCTCTATCCATGCGGAATACTTTACAGAGTAACCTGGATGACTAATGGTGAAAGCAGCTATCTCGCGCTGATCTCGGCTATAATCATAGGAATGATGGTACGACCCTCCCTGAGAGCTCTCACCGCCATGATAACTCCTATATCCAACTCATCCATATACAGTGGCATGTAGACATATGACAGTACACACAATAGCAGTACATCTACCCTGGCCAGACGCCAATGATCCTCCGATGTGGTGAAATCCCCGGAATGTCATCTATAACTATCCTTAGAGCCAAATCTGTCAAACAGAAAATGCTAGGATATAACGTGGCCAGATGTAAGCTCATCTTGCACCACTCTACGCCTCAGTCCAGTAAGGGTCATGAACCGCCAACTCATGTCCCCCAAAGCCATATGCACGCAAGGTCTGTCCAACAGCAGCATCGTCAACCGTGCATACTCCTCCAGAGTGGGAGTTAACTCCTGGGTCCCAAATCGAAAAACATGCCTCTCCGATACCCAGTGCTCCAGCATGCCATCCATGAATCCTGTAGGAACCTGAAACATCAACAAGGTCATAGTATGCTACAACAAATGATCTATGGTCACCCTGTCTGATGGTGACATACTATCATACCACGATCGCATACCAGATACCACCAATAATGGTGGGTTATGATCAATACGGCTAACTGTCGAAGAAGACATCTGCACAGGCCGTGTCATAAGACCATCCAGGGGTCAATGCTGAATATCTCCGGATATACATACATATGCATAACATGATACATACATAACAGATAATAGATGGCAATATGATATAGGGAATAGAAAACTATGCATACATTCCTAAGTATATCATCATCTAATACATCATCTCTGTACAGCTATAAATACAGGGAAATGGGGCACAGACGCCCTACTACTAATAGAGGCCTATCAAAAGATATAGCGAGAACGGGGCACAACCACCCAATAGCTAACAGAGGCCTATCAAAAGAGATAAATGAGAATACACATCAGAAGAAGACAATGGTGTCGATGTCCACATCATCAATCCTGTCCACCTGATGTAACTCCTCATGAGTCACTAGATCTTTATCAACAAGGATATCAGGCCGCCGACAAAACCAAATGGGTCACCCGAGGGGTAGCTCTTGCGCTGGAAGGATCAAACAAATCTGCCTCTACCAGATCTCTACCCAAATACCAGATAAAAATATTTGCCTGGTTCAACTGCCGGGTCAAATTGTCAATCTGTGTCACATGAGTCAGATCTTGGACATAGGCTAACCAATCCATCATCATCACGGATCCTGGAACCATATCCCCATGAATTGAGTGGCGCGGGTCTGGGCTCCAATAGTACAAGGGATCCACCAGCGCTGGAATACATCCTGAGTGCAAGGACCCACTGATAATGCAAAATCGTCAACACCCAACAATGGGATATCAATGAAGGGTGACTGTGACACAGGCCAATAATGCCTGGCAGGAGGCAAGATCGGTATACGAATCTCCCCTGTGGTGCTCCTAATAGCACGCTCTCCTAGATAGAGCTCCCATCCTCCATCCGTGAAGAGAGGAACTATCCGGGTGGAAATCACATACTTGACACCAGTCGGGTATCCATCCTCAAATCCGATAGCTAAATGTTCCCCAGAATAGGGAATCCATGTGATAATGTCAGCTGTCAACAACTCTAGTTACAAACGACAGTGAGTGAAACCCTCAGCTACAGGGACCTCCGCCAGTATGGAATGATGCCATCGCCGTCCTCGTGGGTAGGTATCCAATCCTAGCACACTCATTGGACGTAAACATGGGAGCCTCTCATAGGCCCAAAGCTGCCAACACAAAGGCAAACATCTGCTGTCAGTTAACACTCTTAACCAATACACGGTAAATGACAAGAGAAATACTTACCAACAGAAATGGGTAAAATCCTAACCAAACCTCGGTCAAGCCCTGTGAGCGCATACGCATGCCCTTGAGGAAATAGGCAAAGGTATAGGAACCCCAATCATACTCTCCAATACGGTCCACATACCTAGTGCCGCTGATCAAAGTGAACGACAACGTAGAGGAGTTATCTGCTATGAAGTAGCCCCTAATGATCATCAGGAGCAATCACCGAAGAATACGATCCCTGACTCTGACATCAGTCGGTATGGGCTCGCTCAATATCCCACTTATAGCATCTATGCTCAAAGGACCTGCACGGACAGTCCCGCCCTTGAGCGCCTCCGCCGGAACTGCTAATAAGGATCTGACGGTAGTCGGGGTACTATCCACCGTGCAAGGCACTGGCGCCCCTCCAAACTCTATACCTGTGATAAATCGCCAATCCATTGGCGTCATCATCACCTCACAGTCTAGTAAATGGAGTGACTGAGTCTGGTGAAACCACCGCTCAGACAATACTCTGAAGTGACCTCAGGGACATCGACGAGGAAGGATGGAAAAGAATGCTCCAAAATCCCAGTCGTGCACAATTGCTCTATAGTCAAGATAAAGCGCCTGGTACATGGAGTGTATACTGAACCAGTTCCCTCAAGGCTGTGTAAATCCAGGAACCTGCATGAAATACAGATAGACATTAAATCCTTTTAATCCTCACAAATAGGAAAGAAGGAAGATCAAGTTCTGACGTCATACCTCGTTAGCATGCAAATACATCGAGGGATGTTGACTTAAGTCACCCAGAAGCTCTGGGTTTGCTACCTGAATACTCAAGAGCTCCCTACGGGAAATATGCACAGCAGGAGCAGGGTCCGCAACCGGAACATCCTCCTCCTCATTCTCGACATCTGGCACATTAACCTGGACTAGACGTATCCCTGGTGGGGGTTACAACACGTGGTTCGTTGACACACACATCAACGATAATACAACAACCCCGGCGGGGGTTACAACGCATATAATCCGTTAACATACATATCAACGAAGGTTAAGCAGCCTTGACATCACTATAACCGTTTGTAAGTAAACCCAACGTCGCATCAGAAACCATCCAGTGATTTCATCAGTTGATACACACATCAACAAAGTCCAAGCAACCTTGGCATTTATCCCAAGCAGGGAGTTCATACGTTGGTCTACACATCAGCAAAGGATAAAATGTATCCCCGGTAGGGGTTACAACGCGTAATAAACTGTTGGTTCACACGTCAACGAAGGTCGGGCAGCCCTGACAACATTTGCTGTTGGCAGTAAAACCAACAGAACAGTGACATACTCTGGCGATACAAACCAGGAAGGGGAAACGTCATCAAGGAGGATTGTTGTCGAAATATGTTATACACATCCTTAAACAGACAAAGCTTTATTCTCACAGATCTCATACACATAAGAGGCAATTCTTCGAAATCAAGTCTGTATCAAGGATTAAGGACTTTGGTGATAGCCAACGTCAACATCCTCAAAGATTTGGATCACACATCCAATTTGGTCATCATTGCCAAATCCCCAGTAGAAGCTATAGGGAGATAGCAATCATCCCCAGCTTGTTGGAAAGCAATGCATATGCATTATACAATTGCATCATTTTGCTCTATATTGTATCATGTTTATCTTGTTGCATTTCAAGTGTCTAGGATTCTTTATCCTATCCATGCCATTGCATTGCATGAATATGATAAAGAGGGGCATCTATAGACACTCAAATTTTTTTGCATACATGTTACTGACATTACAGGAAGGCAGACTCATCTTTCAGAGATAATCCTAGAAGACAACTCACATCCAGTCCGGATACTACCGGAAGTTCAGTTTTAACCCCAGAACATACTGGGAGTAACAACCTTGACCCTGAAACACACACCAGGAGTAACAATTCCAACCTCAGAGATGACCCCGAGGCAGGCAGATCCAATACTGGAACACGCATCGGAGAAGACCGTTTCATCTTGGAGATAACCCTGAGATGTTCCAGTCTCAGTCCCAACCATGGGATTAGCCACTGACCTTGGCGATAACGCCAAGGAATGCAGTTCTGGAGATAACCCTAGAAATGCTTGTCTCAAATACATGCCATCAGCTTCAACCTCGGTGCTCACACCGAGGCACTCAGTACAAGACAGGCACACCTCATAAATGACACTGAGGACCTTCAACATTTGTAGCAGTCCAATCTCAGCAATAACCCTGAGCAACATCTGCTTTATCAGCCCAAATCAAAGATAACCCCGGTGATGGGCTAAGTCGTCATCTCACCACCATGACGCCACATCACGTTGTCTCAAAATTTTAGACACACATTTCTATACAGCAATGTCCCACAAAAGCTTAGAAGAACCAATCCCGAGTGACTATTACGCAGGATAACGAATAGAATTTGAAGCTGAAGACCGGAGGGCATCGTCCCATCTTCATGACTTCGTACAACCTCTAATCCCATGTCATTGCTTAACTCTCGACAATGGCGGTCCAAAATAGGTCTTATATACCTCCGTCGGATGCCCAAATTATAATTCTAAAAGTTCGAACGGACATCACGTTGCCTACGTGCACGTACTTCGAGATGGCAGGACCCGCGAAGCCCGGGCACCCCAGGAAGCCTCTGGTACACCTGCGGCCCAGCTGTAGGTACACCTATGGTTCCACCCTCTATAAATAGAGGGCTTGGGGTGGCCATTTTGTAAGGAGAAACGGTAAAGAAGCCCTGTCCAATTTGCTCCATACACACCCCAAACTGAGTGCTTTCTTATTTTAAACACTTGTGAGCTCACATATAGCTACTTTTGTACCGGCGGAAGCCAGTGTTTATCTACTTTAAAGTTATTAAAGTCTTCTTTGGCAGCCGACTGTAAGCCTTCTTACATATTTTCAAGTCTTTCTCTCCACACTTGCACACACCCTTCTTTACGTTGAGAGTTGTGTTGCGTGTGTTTGCCCGGACTTCGGTCCGTGGTTTTATTTCAGTTTGTATATACATATATATATATATATATTTATATATATATATATATATATATATATATATATATATTTATATATTTATATATATGGACTAACATTATCGAGTTGTGCCTCGATTGAGCCTAGACTTCGGTCTGGAGCGTTTACTTGCTTATATATATATATATATATATATATATATATATATATATATATATATATATATATATATAAACTCTGTGTCGAACTCTGTTCGATGAGCCACCCTCTATAAATAGAGGGCTTGGGGTGGCCATTTTGTAAGAAAAAACGACGAGAAAGCCCTACCTAATTTGCTCTGTACACACCCCAAACTGAGTGCTTTCTCATTTTAAACACTTGTGAGCTCACATATAGCTACTTCTGTACTGGCAGAAGCCAATGTTTATCTACTTTAAAGATATAGAAGTCTTCTTTGGCATCCACTGTAAACCTTCTTACACTCTTTAAAGCCTTTTTCTTCATCTTTGCACAAACTGTTCTTCACATTGAGAGTCATGTTGTGTGTGTATGCCCGGACTTCGGTCCGTGATTTATTTTTAGTTTGTATATATATATATATATATATATATATATATATATATATATATACTTATATATATATATATATCTTGTATATGGACTAACATCATCGAGTTATGCCTCGATTGAGCCTAGACTTCGGAGTGGAGCGTTTAATGGCTTTCTTTTATATATATATATATATATATATATATATATATATATATATATATATATATATATATATATATATATATAAACTGTGTGTTGAACTCTGTTCGATGAGCCTAGACTTATGTCTGGTGCGTTTAAATGCCTTCGTATATATATCTATATATACTTGTATATATTAACTGTTGTCAGACTTTGTCCGATGAGCCTGGATTTTATATCCGGTGCGTTTATCGCTTTTATCTATATATATATATATATATATATATATATATATATATATTATATTTCGTCCCACCTGGAGTTTACTTCGTGGTGGTTGACCGCTTTTACTACTTTCTGTAAATTTCGTCCCGCCTGGAGTTTCCTCCATGGCAGTTGATTGCTTTTACAACTTTATTTACATTTCTGATCCCCCATGGAGGTGCTTCGTGGTTGGTGATCATGTCTATATATATATATATATATATATATTTACAGCTTTTATATATATCCCTGCTTACAGTATTTATATCAACTGCGACATCATATAAGCCTAGAAATTATGTGATCACAGATTTAGTCCACTGAATTTAGATTCGGTTCCCGTGATGGACCTTTTCAGCTGTAAGCAGCTTGTAAATTTATCTATGATGTTTGGATTTCCTCAGATGGTTCTCATACCCACGAGTAATTTAGCACATTTTTGTATATTATTTTCATACAGATGCCTCGCATTTGTAAAATAAAATCAACCAAGCCGAATAATGAATAAAATGAGAGTGTAAAAGGTCTTAATTACTGTTGAGCACTGGGTTTGAAAAACCTCTTTGAAAACATCACTGTCATATCTTGTTAAAAACTGAATTTTTATATAAATTCAAACTCTGTGTATATAGGTGCGAACGAGGCCTCGCACTATTTCTAAATAAAAGCACATTGACACACACACACACATATACACACATTCATATAACAGTTTCTTGAAAAGTGACGGTCACCGTGGCAACACAGATGCTGGAGGGTTCCTAACACCTTTCCTCCGCATAAGCAAGTCCCCGAACCCTAATTGAATCTCGGTTTCACCGACCCGTTTAGCAGTGTCACATCACTGGATCAATGTGTAAACTTTTTCTCGGTTGTGTTGGTACAACCAGTTAAAAAACCAACTGGCGACTCTTATAGTCCAATCGTCGACATTACATATGTCGGACCTTTTTCACATGTTTTTTCAAATAAATCTCACATAAAATGAGAACATTAAAAAACAGGTAACGAAAAGGGACAAATAAAAATTTCGACGTCGACAGTAACTATTTACTCAAAGGTTCTTTTATGATTAATGTTAAAATCTATATTATCTGAAAAGTCTTTGATCGTTAGGGAGGCTTATCCCTATTGTAGAATAAATATTATTTATTTAAATAAAATAATGGCTTAATTTATTTATTTAAAAGAGATTAGAATTATTCTAATTAATTTATTCACAACCGGTTTAATATGGAGAACCTAAAGGGTTACACCATAAAAGGAAGAATAATTATTTAAGAAATTAATGACATAATCGTAATAATATGTTAAGTATATTTAATTTAATCTATAGTGATAGAATAAATTAAATAGCTTAATATTTATTATTTAATATTTTTGAAATATTAAATATAAATTAATAAGAGGAGTCTTATTAATATTATTACAATTATTATTATTTTTAATTTCTAAAAGAGTTTAGGAATTAATTTAATATAAGTACTCTCATTTATTCCTAATAGGATTAGGAGGCAAAATTAGTTAAATGAATTTAATTAATTATCTCTAATAAAATTAGGGAGCCCAATTAATTAAAGGAATTTAATTAAATAAATAATACCTTATTTTAATTAAATAGGGTTACCTGATATCTTTATAAGAAGAGTTTTTTATCATATATCAGATATACGTGATTCTAATAGTTGGAGAGTACGCCCCATTTTTCTATATAGATAGGAAAAACTAGGGTTTGAGTCAATGCACCCTTCTTCTTGAATATTCTTCTTCTTTGGTAGATCACCTGTAGAGGTCATTCACTTGGGTGGCTAACATTGCTCAAAGGAAAGGAATCTAACCCGGAGATTCAAGGAGATCGCGGAGAAGTAGGAGTTGAACTTGTACTTGTGGAAGCTCGTATCTATAAAGGTATAATTCCATAACTTATTGTTCTTCTTTTAATTAATAATATGCATAAATGATGATCCAGGTAATTAGTTTGTGAAAATTTTAAAATGTGATTTTACTTTGCTTTTGCTAAATTTTGCAATTTGATTGCTACTTTGATTTTCACAAAACCTAACAGTGGTATCAGAGCAATACTTTATGCGAATTATTAATTGTTTTGATTCCATATATGCATGAGTATGTATTTAGAATAATTTATTGTATAAATTTATTATTTAAAAAAAATAATTCACGAGGCATGTTTCCCGATCCGTGGTTTCACTGATCATGTACATGCATCCTTATATGTATGATTACGTTATTATAATATATATATATATATATATATATATATATATATATATATATATATATATATATATATATATGGTCCGGTTCCTATTCGAACTCCCGCATTTTCTTAAAATGCGGACTTTTTTTTTAAAACAACTAATAAAAAAAAATTTAATATTTTATGGAACTGGAATTTTTTCATAATACAGTGTTTTGGACGTGATTTAGATACATATAACAAAACAGTGTGTACAGACCTGTTTTGTTATATGTATCTATATCACGCCCAAAATACTATATTATGAAAAAATTTCAGTTCAATAAAATATTAAACTTTTTTTTATAGTTGTTTTAAAATAAAAAGCAAAAAAAAAGAAATTTGGTCCGTAACTTAAGCCAGTCTGGGAGTCCGGACTGAATCCCCTTCATATATATATATATATATATATATATATTGAATAATTTTATTCATGAGATGAATATTTTATTTATTGATACATATGATGATATGTATGATAATAAATGGAATTAATTATGGACTATTGACCAATATGATTGAACTTATTTCGGTTGGATGTTTAAATGAGTTGGTTTTATTAAATACGATCTGTGTACTTCGTCTTTTCTGGTTTTCTTCTTGATGTAAATTATATCTCTCTCCTATGTACTCCCCCTTGACTGTTGATCAAGGTTTCTGTTTAAATTAAATAGCTTATGTAATAGGATTAGTTAGAAAAGAAATTTTGAAGAACCAGAGATCAAGGAGCAAAGAGCGCTCGAAGACCCATTTGTAATGGAGCCCGATTTTAAATGTAATAGTTGTATTAAAATATTTATTCTTGCACTCTATGGTTTGACCTTTTGGTTCACTTGGTGGCTCTAGTGAACCAAACTAGAATAAAAGTACATAATCAATGCATATAGAATATAGAATTCTATGTATGGAATTATATATCTATATATATATATATATATATATATATATATATATATGTGTGTGTGTGTGTGTGTGTGTGTGTGTGTGTGTGTGTGTGTGTGTGTGTCATCATAACATAATTAGTCACTACCAACATTCCATATATAAATAAGTATATACATCATGTAAGGTTTGATTTTTAATTACATAATCGTATTACATTAGTAATAAAACTAGTAGCATATTACAATATACTCATTCTTAGTATAGAAATACTGAAATAATATCTTAACAGTCCTTTTATAAAATTATAACAACTTTTTCAGACTTTGTGTAATTAAAACGCACTGTCTGACCATTCTGCTAACTCGCGCTGCGGCGCCACAGTTTACACTGTGGGCCGGCGCTGCGGCGCGGCGCTGGCGCTGTTTCGCGAGGAACAAGCTAATACTTGGCGCTGCGGTGTGAGAATTATACTGCTGGGCCGTGCTGCGGCGCCGAACTACAGTCCTCGGCGACCAGCCTCGGTAACAACATAAACAAAGCCAAATTTGGCCTACAAGCTACTTTCTAACAACCAAATTAACATGTAATACATACAGAGACTTCACATAAACATAATTTAAAGACTTTTAACATGATTTTACCCATATAACAACATAAACATCGAATTTAAAACATCTAATTTCACTGTTTTTTTATAGAACTTCACTTTTTGACATTTTCAGTGAAAATCATCACTGTGATTTTGTTTTTCAACCAAAATAGTTAATTCAAAATACCTTGTTTATGTTTATTTATCCTCTTTCAAATTCAATAGTCAATTTATATATTAGACATAGAATTAAACCTCAATTTTACTTTAAACTAAGCCATATTCATATATTTATTCATACTAATTCACTGTAATATGACTTCCTTCACAAAAACATACATAACATGAATTCATTCATCAATAAACTTATACACATAACTTTATAACAAACAATTTATCATATAAAACTATATACAACTAATAATTCCACCTTCATAAAGTTTTTACAGAGAATTCTTGGAAAAGAAAAACTAAAACTTTAAAAATAAAAGAATTAAGATGATACCTTAGTTTTAGAAGATGATAACTTTCCCTTTGATCAACAATCTTTCTTTTCCTCAATTCTTCTCTCAAAACTTCTCTAGAATTCTCTCAAGTTTTCTCTCAATTTTCTTCTTCTCTTCTTTTTCTTCTTCTGAGTCTTTCTTCTCTATTCTAACTTACGTACTAAAATATAACGTACAATAATAATATAGGTATTAAGTATATAATATAATTATAACTTTAACTGACATCAGTTATAATTTTATTTGAAAACCAAAAGCCATAAGGCTTTTTGGGCTAGCCAACTAAAAATAACCCATTAAATCTTACACCTTGTTTGGTAAACATATTTAAATTAAAGACTTAATACGCATTAAGCCTTATTTGGCAAAACTGAATTAAACTCCTTTAATTTATTTTAATAACTCATTTATAGTAAGGGTATTTGTCACACTTTTATTTAATTAAATTTTAATATTCAATTTAATTTATTTTAATAACAATTTATTACTTTGTTTCATCATATAAATCAATACAACATAATTATAATTTTCTTTATAATTATAATTTTATTTAATCAACTAACACATCATTTTAATTATAAATTCAAATTAAAATATAATAATTCATTTAATCATTATAAACTCTCTAACTTAATTATTAAATTAAATTAGTATACTATCTCATAACAATTAATTTTCTTAACTCCTTAATTAATTACTTAACAAATAATTAATCAATCAAGTCAAATTAATTTAAATTTTTATTTAACAATAAACACATCCATTAAATATTTATAAACTCAATAAATATTTAAAAAATTATCATTAAAATTATGAATTGCTACATAAATTGAATTATAATTCTCTAATATTTATCCTTTATCTCACTTAATTGAATATTTATATCATTGTCATCATCCTCATGCTTATATTGTACCAGAAGTTATCTTTGGCCCGTAGTGCAAAGATGGAGTGTTGATTGTTATGATTATGACCAAGAATTGTGTATTGGTATAATCATAACCTTTAATGTTACAAATAAGGTTTGTGGTGAAAGTCCTCTTTGGCCTGTAGTGCATAGATGGACAGGTGTTTGGCATGATCATGACCACTGGTGATACTAACGAATATTATTGGCCCATAGTGCATGAATAATTCATTGAATTGAAATATTTATTGAATGATGTTACAGGGATAAAATATTGATGATGGACTTTTAAATCATAGAAGATAATAGATTTCATGTTCTACTTGACTCTTCTAATAGATTGTTCTTTTCACTGCAGTTGTTGATCTAAAATTTGTTGTCTATTATATTTTATCAGATTTTTCCCTGTTGAGGACTAAGGATAATTTTTTCTACATTATGTTAGTCATAATATTTTTTACTGGGCTAGTTGAGCTCACCATTTTCCTTTTTATTCCATTGTTCTTCTCAGGAGGCGAGAGTATAGCTGGTTCAAGACAGTTATTATAGCAGTCCTCACTATTTTGTAAAATAGTGTATCAATAATTGTAATGAAAAATTTATTTGAGTTTGGATATTGTCTATAAGATAATATTTGTACTAAAACTCACATCTCATGTGTTGTCGTATTTTGCACGATAATTGTATTAACGAAGTTTGTATTTGGTTTCGGTACCATAAATTTGGCGACTAAGAATGGGTTGTGTGGATCTATTTTGGGGGCGTCACAGGTGGTATCTGAGCTTAGGGATATGATCTCTGATGGAGAGCTGGGGTTAGAACTAGGATGGGAGTGACGAGTAAATCATTCGCTAGTGTGTCATACCTAAGCTTATTTGTTATTGGTCGGTCAGAATATAGGGTTAATATGTGGCATGTGAATTTCTTTAATTAACCCTTGTTTTGTGGCAGTATTTGAGAATGACATCTAAAAATTTTGAGATGAGCAATGGAGCACATGCGACCATTGAGACGTCGATAATCAACAACCAGGATAATGTGCATCAGAAAGATAATAATCCTCATCTAAACAATAACACCAACCAAATGATAAATGATGAGATGTTTAGGAGCTTTTTATAATTCATACAAAACCAGACGAGAGAGACTCCTGGGAAGTGACCTTCAGCAGTTTTCAGCACGTTAAGTAACTCAGGCAAGCTGACGTCCAACTTATTCATGTGAAATTTCATAACAAATTGTGAGAATGTGTCAGGGAGTGACTGAAAGATCAAATCTTGACTCAACTCCCCATCCATGACGAACCCAAGCTGTCCAAGACGTTCAATCAAATTAATTATCTTTAGGACATGAGTTTTAACAGTAGTACCCTTGGTCATCCGAGATCAGAAGAGCTCCTTAGATATTTCATATCTAGCAGTCTTACTTTGCTCACCATACAGCTCTTGCAGGTGTAGTAGCATAGTAGGAACATCAATGGTTTCATGCTGACGTTGAAGCTCGTTACTCATGGATGCGAGCATGATGCATTGAGCCACAGATGCATCATCTTGCCACTGTTTAAAAGTAGCAATCTCTTTCTCGGAGGCTGTCTCTGCAACTTTTGCAGGTACGGGAGAATTTAGGACATAAGAAATCTTTTGAGCAGTGAGAACAATTCTCAAATTCCTTTACCAGTCCGTACGTGTAATTCGGTCCGGTCAGTTTGTTAGCATCAAGTATGCTATGCAGGAAATTAGTGAATGTGATATTTTCAAATTCTGCATGTAAAAAGAAAATAGTTTAGCAAACATTCATTTAATTAATTTATTTTACCAAACCAAATTATGTCTTATTTTATATTGGTATCTCCCACTATTTTCTTCAAACTATATTACCCTCATCTATATAGTTCGAAAAAATCTAATTAAAGTTTTTGCTAGTGAGAATAAGGATATCATTTCAAATATATATAGCCTTGTCGTGACACAACAAACTATATAAATAAATAGGTAGACAACTCTTTGTCAATTACATCATCATGTAACTCCTTATGTTTTGCCTCTTAGAGTATTTTGATCAAGTGATGACACATCTGAAATAAAATTATTTAAGTTAAGTCCAACCTAGCACTTCCATATATTCAAAAAAGAAAAATATTGTCCTTGTGGTGACACAACAAAACAATATTGTTCAATTTTCTTTATAAGCATTAAATGTGATAAATTAACATCTTAAATACTTAATACTTGTCTTATAGTGACACAACAAACTCATATTAAATATTTAATACTCTATTAATTTTATCATGCGAGAAGGCAACATTCAATATTCCAAATATCTTTGAACGCTTAGGACTTAATATAATTTCTTTGAGGGGTTTGTTATTAATTGTCTCATCTTGTTTAGCGCGCATGCATATATATATATATATATATATATATATATATATGTATATATATATATATATAGTATTGTGATTCGAGTTGTTACAATTTAGCTTACACTCAAGGCAAGTTTTTTAACTCTATACTTTCATTGAGCTAGTGTTATTGTTACATTGGGCAAGTTTACTTATCCTATCTCGATTATATTGAGCAAGTTATTCTTATTTTTAACTTGTTTCATAAAGTAAGTTTATCGTTCAATTTACTATTTGGTATGCATGCTCAATACTCAATTCTAAAGAAGATTTTAACCTTAGCTTAATTTTGTTCAAGCAAGGTATGTTATATTATTCAATATTTATGTTATTAGATTATTCCTAAAGCATGACCTTAATTTACAATGTTGATTCAGTTATGATTATTCCATAGCATAACATTATTAATTTTTATTCAACTAATCCTTAGTTGATGTCTGTTGAATTCCAAATTACCTTGAAATGTATCCAAACCAAACTTACTTTGGTGCGGACTTGTACTCTTAATACTGAGATGAACAATCCTATTATTAGGGGATAATTTACGCTTAGCGTTGAAATATTTGTACACAATACATTGTACGAAGGGTTGATCCCCCTAAGTACGAGGAGTCCCTATAGTCTTATGACTGTTAAAGTTTAAGTTGAAAGATTACTTATAACTATGGACATAGTTCATGGTCTTATGACCCTCAATTAAATATTTTATGATTCTGATTATCATTGATAAAGCATTTTGTTCAGTTTCATTGTGCCTATTATTTGGCAGTGGTTGTAAAGTTTTATTCATTGTTATTTCAAGTGAGCTTTGTTTGCTCACTCTTGCTTATATAACTATTACAGCTAAGGATGAGAAGGTCGATGTACCTAGCACAAGTAAAGAAAAAGGAAAGATGAACAAGTATTGAAGACTTGTAACATGTTGATATTCTACTATCAGACTTTATTTTAATGATTTAATGAAGTTAATTAAATTTTTCGCATTTGAATGATTATATTTAAAGGTTAGATAACCTGGGAGACTTTTATTAATGTAATCCTTTAATGGGAAGGTTTATTATTCAATTTTATTATGATTGGGTAGTAGATATAAATGTTTTATTTATGTGAACACCAAATCATGTGGTAATGAAGTACCCGAATTTGGGGGTGTCACAAGTTGGTATCAAAGCTTTAGGTTATGAACCTTAGGTGGGGGAAAGCCTTAGGAAGTAACCTTTGAAAAGATAGTGGTGATAAACTTTTATCGAGTTTAAGAGAAAAGTAATAAAACACTTATGTGCTTATGTGATTTCAAATTATGTGCTCGTGAGTGTCGAGTAGTAACAAGTAATAATTAAAACTTAAAAATTTTGTTGTCAGGATGACTAATGTAGGAGAATCCAGTCAAGCAAGGGAGGAAGGACCTCAGATGCCTAAAGAGGAGGAGCCTCGTGACATTCAGGTGGTTTGGGAACAACTACTGTCATGGGAGTCAGCCCCGTTGGTCACAGTGGTTGAAGATGAGGATGATGATGTGGAAACGGATGAGGAGGATCCCGTTGAGCTGCCACAGTCGAATGAGAATGACGAGGACGAGGAGGAAGAGGTTCCACTATCCTCGATCACTGCTCGTATGTATGATGAAGTCTACGACCGCAATGTGGAACTTCAGGAGACCGTCGAAGAGTTGCAAGAGATAGTAGCTGAACAACAGACCTCGATGGCACAGAAGGACGACGAGATCCAAGATCGAGAGGAACGACTGAATAATGTCGAAGAGAAGCTGATCCACATTGAAGGAGAGAAGGAACAACTGATCGAGGAGATCGCAGAATTGAAAAACAAGCTACAGAAAGAATCTACTAAGAGGGCAAGAGCTGAAGACGCATACGAGGAAGTTTATCAATGAGCCGAAATAGCAGAGAGAGACGCACATGCAAAGAGGATGAAGCTTGAGGAGATGAATAACGTATTCAACACCGTGATTAATCGAGCTCAAGATCGGGTCATGGGTTATCCGATTTAGTTCGAGATGCTACCATCATTCATATTAGATCGCAGAACAATGTTCCGAATTATAGAGGAAGAGAGTCATAAGGCTACGCAATATCTTAGTAGAACATCGTAGGGAATGTACCTGTTATGCGATTAATAAAATGTTAAATAATATGTAAATCCCAAGTGTTATGTAACCTATGGGATATGATGATGATGTTGTCCTGAAACTTTAGTAGTCCAGGAAAGTAATGTAAATAGTAGTGATGCTATTGTTATGATGTTTTCAAAGAAATTATGAATGAATAAAAGTTATTAGTTTATTTTATTCAAAGTGTTATGTGTTATGTGATGATTTCTTTTATGAGATGTAAGTTAAGTAGAAAATACTTAAAGAAATTGAGTAATAATCTAATGAGTGTATTTTAACAGAAAATACCTCTAAGTCGTCAACCACGACAAAGAACTACTGAGGGAACCATAAATAACGACAATGTTGATGCTAATCCAGTCCAGTAGTTGGTGACGTTACTGAAGGGTGCACTATAAAATCAACCGCAGAATCAAGCTACAACGTTTAAGGACTTCAAGGCGGTCGGACCACCAGAATTTCGTGGGTCCATAAATCCAGTTGAGGCACAGACCTGGATCATGGAGATAGAGAAAGTATTCGATGTTGTGAGAGTATGGGAGGATCAGAAGACTGCTTTTGCAACATTCATGTTGAAAGAAGAGGCTAGTTATTGGTGGCAGGCCAATAAAACTCGAGGAGGTCAAGGGGTTATGACTTGGGATAGGTTTAAGGAGATATTCTTCGAGACTTATTTTCCAGAGAGTTCGAAGAGTCAGCTAGAGGTGCAGTTTTTAGAACTGAAGTAGGGAACGATGACGGTATCGGAGTATGCCACAAAATTCAACTAGTTGGCGAGGTTTACGCCATATCAAGTCATCACAAATGAACGCAAGGCTAAGAGATTTGAGCAGGTATTGAAACCCTAGTTGTACAGTAGGGTCTCCCTGTTCCAGTTGAAGATATTTGTAGCGGTAATGGAGAAGGCAATTCTCGCTGAAGGTGGAGGCGAGGCGGTAACAAAGTTTAATCAAGAACAGAAAAAGAAGAAGAATGAAGTGGAGGTTAAGAATGGAGGTGGTGGTAGTGGAAATGGTAACAATAATCTGAAGACAAAATTGAATGGAAATGGGGGTGCTGGAAATCAGCAGGGTAACCAGTAGAATAAGAAGTTTGAAGCATGTGCTACATTCGGGAAGTTTCACAAGGATGTATGCTTAATGGGGAAACGAGTATGCTTTAGCTGTGGCCATGAGGGTCACATCGCCCCAAATTGCAATCAACCCAAGAAGAACGTTTACTTCACGTACGGGTTCAAGGATCACTTTGCTCGTGAGTGCTCTAAGAAGAAAGCTGGGGAGACAACATGAAGTAAGGGAGGTAGCAGTGGAGGTACATGGGCCATTACTAGACCAACGGTATCAAGCAAACCCACAGCCAGAACCTTCAACATGACTGTGCAAGATATTGTGCAATCAAAGGATGTGGTGTCAGGTATTATCTCAATCAATGATATTGATGCTTATGTATTATTTGATTCGGGTGCTACTTACTCATTTATATCTGATGAATTTGCTAAGAGGTTAGGATTGCCTAGTGAAGAATTAAATTTCCCTTTAAACATAGAAATTGCGAATAAGGAAGTAATTCCTGTTGGGTTCATATACAAGAACTGTAGGGTGAATATTAAGGGGAATATCATGATGGTAGATTTAATTCCAATTAGACTTGGAGAGTTTGATGTTATTTTGAGAATGGATTGGTTGTTCAATTATGGAGTGATAATTGATTGCCAAAAGAAATGTGTAAACCTTATGACTCCGTCAAAGGTAGTTTTCTATGGTAGCAAATATCCTAGAAAAATGAGATGTCTGACGGTTATGCAGGCCAAGAAGTTGTTGAGTTAAGATTGTGTGGGTTATTTAGCTTACAGAGTCGATACTTAGAAGAAGGGCGTGAAACTGGAAGAGATACCAGTGGTTAGGGAATTTGTAGATGTGTTTCCAGAAGATTTGCCAGGACTTCTGCCTGACAGAGAGATTGAGTTCGTAATCAATTTAGCGCCAGGAACAACACCGATATCGAAGGCCTCGTACAGAACGGCTCCGGTAGAGATAAAGGAACTGATGGTACAACTATAAGAACTGTTAGACAAGAAGTACATTCAACCTAGTGTGTCACCGTGGGGAGCACCGGTGTTATTCGTGAAGAAGAAGGATGGGTCAATGAGTCTTTGCATTGATTATAGGGAATTAAACAATGTCACTATTAAGAATAAATATTCGTTGCCAAGAATAGATGACTTGTTTGATCAATTGAAGGGTGCTAGATACTTCTCAAAAATATATTTGAGAAGTGGGTATCATCAATTGAAAGTGAGGAAGGAGGATGTACCGAAGACGACATTTAGAACTCGGTATGGACATTACAAGTTTCTGGTAATGTCTTTTGGTTTGACCAATGCCCCTGCTGCATTCATGGATTTGATGAACAGGGTATTTAAACCATTCTTAGACAAGTTTGTGGTGGAATTTATCGACGACATTCTGGTGTATTCCAAACTCAAGAAGAACACGTGGAACATTTACGTTTAACGTTGGAAACACTAAGAAAGGAAAAGTTGTATGTGAAATTCTCTAAGTGTGAATTTTGTCTAGATTGTGTACAATTTCTCGGGCATGTGATTGACAAAGATGGGATTTCAGTGGATCTATCAAAAGTTGAAGCCGTAATCAATTGGGAACAACCAAGAACACCTTCGGAGGTGAGGAGTTTCTTGGGACTAGTCGGTTATTATAGACGATTTATTCAAGATTTTTCCAAGATAGCCACTCCGCTAACAAATTTGACAAGGAAAGCTGTAAAATTTGTTTGAACGGAGAAGTGTGAAGAAAGCTTTCAAGATTTGAAGAAGATGTAAGACCCCGAATTTTATAAAATAAAACTATTCAATTTTTCTTATAATTACTATTCAGTAAATGGTTAAATTGATAAAAGTTTAAAGTTATGGGTGAAATATGATTTTTTTTTTCAAAATAAGTAAGTGGTTATAAAATAATCATTGTTATCGGGAAATATTCGTTTGGTCGTGGAATATTCTTTCTGTCGGGGAATATTCGTACGACGGCGCAGCTATTTGTGGGCCCCATAACGAATAACTGTCGGGTGAAAAAAACGACAAATTTGAGTTTTTACAAATAACGGCGTAGTTGTTACCGTTAACACTGTTGGAATACCCGGTGGTTAAAATACAGTAATACGCGTTATTGCACAGTAGCACACGGTATTGCATAGTATTTTTAAAATTATTGATTCTTACGTAAGAAGGCACTACTCAATAATTGTTACAGTAATTACTGTTCAATAATTTATTTTATTGATTCAATAATTGCTACGTTAAAATTTTATATTATTGTTGTTCAATAATTGTCACTGCACAGTATTTCCCATTATCAGATCAATAATTCATATTATTTGAATAATATTATTAGATAACATTATTGGAAATGTCTAGAAAGTTCTGTCTAAGGAGAGGTTTGGTCACCTAATTGCGCGCCAGTAATGAAAAATTCTTATCGGAAAGCCCCCTCCTTCCTAGGAACGGCCTGGTTGTCATAAATGTGATTCTGTAATATTATTTGTGAATAATTAATTATTGATTCATATGATAAGGAAATATTTATTTTATGTAGATATAAACGAGGGATATATTTTTGTGGTTAAAAATGAAGGAGTTAATGTTGAGGTCTTTATCCGTATTTTTGTCGGAATGGAGGTATTAAAAATCAGGGTTTTTGAGATATGTTGAGATGACATGTTGTTGAATATCTTTGGCCAGTAGTGCAAAGATGAACATATGTTGAGATGAACATGACCAACTGGTGATACAAATGAATATCTTTGGCTGTAGTGCAAAGATGAAGTTATTAGTATGATTATGAACATGAAATGTGATTTGGTGTAACCATGATCTTTGATGTTTCAGGTAAAGATAGGTGATGAAAATTATCTTCGTCCTGGATGAGAAGAGGAATTTAGAACTACGGTTATGATTATGAGTTATTCATATGATTGTGGACCAGAATTGTTGATTGATGTTACAGGGATAAAATATTGTTGATGAATTTTTAACATGGAGAAGATAATAGACTTTATAGTCTATTTGACTCTTCTAATGGATTGCTCGTTCCGCTGCAACTATGGTTGAAATTTTTATCATTTACCATATGTTCTAAATCTCTGATTTATTATTGATGAAGGCTATTGATAATTTAATTATCTTTAGTCATGATATACTTTACTGAGCTAGTTGTGCTCACCCTTTTGCTTCACAATTCCTTTCAGGTAATAAGAGTGCAGCTGGGTCGAGCGAGGGTAACGGGGAAATAGAACGGTGGTCTCTAGCTGTGGATGTTCTCCCGAAGCAGTATAGAAAAATTCATTTAGTAGTTTTATTTGGTGAATCCAATAGGGTAAGGTGTACCCAACGTTGGAAGGGTGGTTTGCCACTATCATACAAGATGTCTAACGACATACAACCTCGTGTCATCATAAGACAGGGATGTGCTCATCCACTTGCTGAGTATATATACGAGCAATACCTATATAATCTTGGTGTTTGTTTGAAGTATAATTCTCAATTAAAGACAGTAGAGATAATGATATGTCAAGAGAAGACTCACCATTGGGAAGAATATGATAGTAATCTTCTCATTTTTCTTTGGGGTCTATTGGGTCACCCAAGAATAATTCTGTGGCCATATGATATCTATCATAACCTAGACGCATGGCCTCCCATGTACGAAGGTTTCCTTGAGCATTTCCCAAAGATTCTAATTTCTAAAACAGTTTTTGATTATACCTTTATGTAAGGTGTCATTGTGAGGTGATGTCCACGGTTGGAACATGAGTCACATTTGGTATATATTTGTATCCAAACTCACAGCATATGTGTTGTTGTATTTTGCACGACAATTGTTGTAATAAAGTTATAGTTGTTTTCTGTACCATGTATTTGGCGACTCAGAATAGGTTGGATGGAATGGACCTATTTTGGGGTCGTTACATTTGGTATCAGAGCTTAGGGATATGATCTCTGGTGGAGATCGGGGAATACAACTAGGAGGGGAGAGATGAGTAAATCCTTCACTAGTGTGTCCTACCTAAGCTTATTTGTTGGTCAGTCATAATATTGGGATATTATGTGATATGTTAATTTGTTTAATTAACCCTTGTTTTATGGCAGTATTTGAGAATGGCAGCTGAGAATGCTAACAATGGAGTGAATGAGACTGTGGGGATACCTCTAATCACTAACCGTGATAATGTGATGTCAGACGAAGAAGGAATTAGAGATATCCATGTGGTGAGTGAAGAATTGATAGTTACACCCGAGATAGTCGCAGAGGTAACAGCTGAGACTGAGGAAGAAGAGGAAGAAGAAGTACCAGAGGAGAGTTTATTAGAGGTATTATATGATCAAAATGTAGAATTTCAAAATCGTATTCATGAGTTAGAAGAGCAGGCAGAAGAACGACAGGCGGTCGTGGAACAAAAGGATGCAACAATTCAAGCTTGTGTTACCCGATATATGATGCTTGAACAGAAACATTCTTTGGCATAGTATAAGATGATAAAAATAGAATCTGAGCTGAGAGAAGAAAAAACTAAACGAGTGAGAATAAGTGATGCATGGGCAAAAGCCGCACGACACGTGGATATTGTGGAAAGAGATGTTCGATCTAAGAAGGCTAAAATAGATTACATGAATTTCTCTTTTTGGAAAGCAATTGGGAGAACCCAACATCGAGTTTTGAATTACCCTGTACATAGCGGTCAACCTGAATCCGATATGGATCGAAGATTGATGATTCAGATCATGAATGAGGAGTACGAAGATACAGTTGAGGGAGGAATATGTCATATAGAAAGGTATATTCCAACAGTAATGATGACGCCAAATGCTGCTCCAGACAAGTCAAAGCCGTGTAGTTCGAGGGATGGCGGTTGTCATGACTTCCCAACAAATGAGGAACCCAAATGAAGTTATCATGGGAGATGAGCAATGGAGAAATCAGGATGATCTGAGAGATAGAATCTGAAATGGAAGCAAGGTATTCTCAACTCTTCGAAATACCAGGTACATAAATTTCGGGGACGAAATTTCATAAGGAGGGGAGATTGTAAGACCCCGAATTTTATGAAATAAAAGTATTCAATTTTTCTTATAATTACTATTCAGTAAATGGTTAAATTGATAAAAGTTTAAAGTTATGGGTGAAATATGAATTTTTTTTCAAAATAAGCAAGTGGTTATAAAATAATCATTGTTGTCGGGAAATATTCGTTTGGTCGTGGAATATTCTTTCTGTCGGGGAATATTCGTACGACGGCGTAGCTATTTGTGGGCCCCATAACGAATAACTGTCGGGTGAAAAAAATGACAAATTTGAGTTTTTACAAATAACGGCGTAGTTGTTACCGTTAACACTGTTGGAATACCCGGTGGTTAAAATACAGTAATACGCGTTATTGCACAGTAGCACACGGTATTGCATAGTATTTTTAAAATTATTGATTCTTACGTAAGAAGGCAGTACTCAATAATTGTTACAGTAATTACTGTTCAATATTTTATTTTATTGATTCAATAATTGCTACGTTGAAATTTTATATTATTGTTGTTCAATAATTGTCACTGCACAGTATTTTCCATTATCAGATCAATAATTCATATTATTTGAATAATATTATTAGATAACATTATTGGCAATGTCTAGAAAGTTCTGTCTAAGGAGAGGTTTGGTCACCTAATTGCGCGCCAGTAAGGAAAAATTCTTATTGGAAAGCCCCCACTTTCCTGGGAACGGCCTGGTTGTCGTAAATGTGATTCTGTAATATTATTTGTGAATAATTAATTATTGATTCATATGATAAGGAAATATTTATTTTATGTGGATATAAACGAGTGATATATTTTTGTGGTTAAAAATGAAGGAGTTAATGTTGAGGTCTTTTTCCGTATTTTTGTCGGAATGGAGGTATTAAAAATTAGGGGTTTTGAGATTTTTTGCGGGGGTTATAATTTTTAATCCGACCGTTGGATCATGGTAATTTTTGGATATGTTATACATATATAAGTTGAGTATATGCCCACATATTTTGAATCGTTAAAAATGAACGTATGATTTATTATGAATTTTACGAGATGACTGGTTCAGAAATTATTAAATTTTAGGAGTTTATCATTTTGGTGGAAAATTCTAGAATTGGTGGACCCCACTTGTGGTTGGTGAAGAAATGTGCTGAATTTTATTTCAAATGTGTTCGGTGGGAATAGTAGCAGGTAAAGCCATCAGGTTGCAGGTCAAGCCTACTAAAATTTTCCTATAAATAGAGGGCTAAGTTAGAATTGAAAATCACACCAGAAATAAGTTTTCTCTCTTTCTCTCTCTATATTATGAAGCATATTTTGTGAGTATTTAGATACTTTGAGAGTTGCTATTCAGTGCAAGTTTTCTTCGGCTTTGCATTCTATTCAGAAATACTGCACTTTTGCTATTCAGTTTCGTAATTTTTCTGACCTTCAAAAATTCTGGAAAAATTTGAAATGATATTTTGATTAGTTTTCTTGATTGTGTCCAAAAATGGTGATTTTTGGATGTATAGATTGAGAGTTATGAATTTTATGAGAAAAGACTATTTTAAAAGTAACCGCTTATAATTCCTTGTGGTTAACTCCAAAATTGATGAAATTTTTATTGGGAGTACATGTATATGATAGAAGTATACTCAGTAAATTTTAGAATTTTTGGACAAAAGTATAATTTTTGATAAATGTCTAAATATTTGGCTGTTTTGGCCATATGAAAAATAGTAAATGACTTTTAAAAATTCTGAGAAAAATATATGTTCACTATGAGACTATATTATACTAAATTCTAGAAAAGAAATATTTTTAGAACTGATTTGGTATTTTTCATGAAAATAGTCTAGTTATGAGTAAATGAATTAAATATGTTTGGTGAAGTAAGAAAATTGGAAAATAGGATTTTATGACTTGAGAATCCTATATGAGGTATATGCAGATTTTTGATGAGGGTTTTGATTATTGGTGATAAAATCTTATGAGTTTGGTATTTTAGAATGATTAAATGCATTATTTAGTAAAGTGTAAACAATTTAAATAAATTGTTTATAAGCTTAAGAAATATTATTCTTTCAATATCATTATACCGAAATATTGGTATGTATTTTATTGTAGAATTTCTATATTTTTGTGTCGAGTTTACTATTCATGAGTTACTATTCATGAGTTACTATTCACGAGTTACTATTCTCTTTTTCTGACCAAATTATAGTTGGTTTATGAATATTACTCTTGAGATTAAATCTATATGTTGATTATATTGAATTTATTATCATATATAACATTTTTATAACCTTAATAATGATATTTCTCTTTGACTTGAGTGTAAAGATGGGTAAATTTTTGGTATGATCATGACTATGGGTTCTCTTTGGCCAGTAGTGCAAAGTTGAATTGTTGACTGGTATGATCATGACCATTGAATTTATAAGTGAATATCTTTAGCTTAAGTGCAAAGGTGAATTGATCAACATGGTTATAATTATTGTTTATATAAATTCTGAAATGATTATATATTTCTTTGAGATATTAATATATTTGGCCTGTAGTGCAAATATGAACTGTTGATGAATATATTTGGCCGTAGTGCAAATATGAACTGTTGAGGAATATCTTTGGCCTGTAGTGCAAAGATGAATTGTTGATGAATATCTTTGGCCCGTAGTGCAAAGATGACATGTTGAATATCTTTGGCCAGTAGTGCAAATATGAACAGATGTTGAGATGAACATGACCAACTGGTGATATAAATGAATATCTTTGGCCGTAGTGCAAAGATGAAGTTATTAGTATGATTATGAACAGGAAATGTGATTTGGTGTAACCATGATCTTTGATGTTTCAAGTAAAGATAGGTGATGAAAATTATCTTCGTCCTGGATGAGAAGAGGAATTTAGAACTACAGTTGTGATTATGAGTTAATCATATGATTGTGGACCAGAATTGTTGATTGATGTTACAGGGATAAAACATTGTTGATGGATTTTTAACATGGAGAAGATAATAGACTTTATAGTCTATTTGACTCTTCTAATGGATTGCTCGTTCCGCTGCAACTATGGTTGAAATTTTTATCATTTACCATATGTTCTAAATCTCTGATTTATTATTGATGAAGGCTATTGATAATTTAATTATCTTTAGTCATGATATACTTTACTGAGCTAGTTGTGCTCACCCTTTTGCTTCACAATTCCTTTCAGGTAATAAGAGTGTAGCTGGGTCGAGCGAGGGTAACGGGGAAATAGAACGTTGGTCTCTAGCTGTGGATGTTCTCCCGAAGCAGTATAGAAAAGTTTATTTAGTAGTTTTATTTGGTGAATCCAATAGGGTAAGTTGTACCCAACGTTGGAAGGGTGGTTTGCCACTATCATACAAGATGTATAACGACATACAACCTCGTGTCATCATAAGACAGGGATGTGCTCATCCACTTGCTGAGTATATATACGAGCACTACCTATATAATCTTGGTGTTTGTTTGAAGTATAATTCTCAATTAGAGACAGTAGAGATAATGATATGTCAAGAGAAGACTCACCATTGGGAAGAATATGATAGTAATCTTCTCGTTTTCTTTGGGGTCTATTGGGTCACCCAAGAATAATTCTGTGGCCATATGATATCTATCATAACCTAGACGCATGGCCTCCCATGTACGAAGGTTTCCTTGAGCATTTTCCAAAGATTCTAATTTCTAAAACAGTTTTTGACTATACCTTTATGTAAGGTGTCATTGTGAGGTGATGTCCATGGCTGGAACATGAGTCACATTTGGTGTCATTGTGAGGTGATGTCCACGGTTGAAACATGAGTCACATTTGGTATATATTTGTATCCAAACTCACAGCATACGTGTTGTTGTATTTTGCACGACAATTGTTGTAATAAAGTTATAGTTGTTTTCTGTATCATGTATTTGGCGACTCAGAATAGGTTGGATGGAATGGACCTATTTTGGGGTCGTTACAGAAGAAGTTAAGTGTGGCACCTGTGTTGTCATTACCAGATAGTACAGGAAACTTTGTGATGTATAGTGATGCCTCACATAAAGGATTAGGTTGTGTCCTTATGCAGAATGGAAAGGTTACTGCATATGTTTCAAGGCAACTGAAAGACTATGAGAAAGGGTATCCGACTCATGATTTGGAATTGGCTGTAGTGGTATTTGCTCTGAAGATACGGAGACATTATCTCTATGGAGAAAAATGTGAGATTTAAACAGACCATAAAAGTTTGAAATATATTTTCACTCAGAAGGACCTGAACATGCGTTAAGGAAGATGAATGGAATTGATAAAAGATTACGATTGTGAGATCTTTTATCATCCGGGAAAATCGAATGTGGTTGTAGATGCTTTATGCAGGAAAGGTCGGGAAAAATTGATGTTGTTAACCACTCAGAAGGAAATTATTTTAGCAATGACAAAGCTAGAGTTGGAAATAAAATTTCCAAAAGAATCTTAATCCGATGAACGACTATTTCAGATAGAAGCCGGTCCAACTTTAGTGGACAAGGTGAAGAATGTGACGCCCCCAGAATAGGTATACAACACCCATTCTGAGTCGCCAAATATATGGTACAGAAAGCAAACTACAACTTCAATAATACAATTGTCGTGCAAAATACGACAACACATACTGTGAGTTTAAATACAAATATTGTCTTCTAGACAATATCCACACTCAAATAAATCCTCATTACAATTATTCAAACACTATTTTACAGTAATAGTGAGGACTGCTAATACATCTTTCTAGAACCATCACTCCATACCCCGACTAGATCCTGCTATGTTCTCACCTCCTGAGAAGAAAAATGGAACAAAAAGGAAAAGGGTGAGCTCAACTAGCCCAGTAAAGAATATTATGACTAAGATAATATACAACAAATTATCGTTAGTCTTCAACAGGGAAAAATCTGATAGAATATAATCGACAACAAGTTTTAGATCAACAACTGCAGCGGAAACAGCAAACCATTAGAAGAGTCAAGTAGAGAAAGAATTCTACTATCTTCTAAGATTTAAAAGTCCATCATCAATATTTTATCCCTGTAACATCAATTAATAATCATCTTTAACCAAATATTCATCTTTGCACTACAGGCCAAAGATATTCATTTGTATCATCAGTCGGTCATGTTCATCTCAACACCTGTTCATCTTTGCACTACAGGCCAAAGATATTCATCAAGTAATTATACATCTTTGCACTACAGGCCAAAGATATTCAGTAATATCATCATTTAGGACTGAGGATGATGAAAAATATCTTAAAGAGAACGAATCCAATGAGACAGAAGGACAAATAGTAGGGATTCGTATAACAGTTTATCCAAGATCAATAATACTTCATAATAATCAATTGTGAAGCAGAATTCAAAAATAAAGATCAAAACATGGATACAATCAAAGATAGTAACCATAATAGACATCTTGGACAAAAAGGGAAAATTTTATTTTTCGGTGAATAGTGCCGTATTCGTGAATAGTGCCGTATACGTGAATAGTGCCGTATACGTGAATAGTAACCCCCGACACAAAAAGTTCCAAATTTGATAAAAACTCATATCAATATTTCAGCATAATGATATTGAAGAAAATAATATCATTAAGAAGAAAATAATATCCCTTACCTCAAAATATCAGTACTTCTGGTCGGAATACCGGTATAAGGCTGAAAGAAACTTGCTCTGATGAATAGAAACTCTCAAAGTATCTAAATACTCACAAAATACACTCAATAATCTAGAGAGAGAAAGAGAGAAAACTTGTTTCTGGTGTGATTTTCAATTCTAACTTAGCCCTCTATTTATAGGAAAATTTTGGTAGGTTTGACCTGCAACCTGATGGCTTTACCTGCTACTATTCCCACCTACCACATTTGAAATATAATTCAGCACATTTCTTCACCAACCACAAGTGGGGCCCACCAATTCTAGAATTTTCCACCAAAATGATAAACTCCGAAAATTCAACAATTTCTGAACCAGTCATCTTGTAAAATTCGTAATAAATCATACGTTCATTTTTAACGGTTCAAAATTTGTGGACATATACTCAACTTATATATGTATAACATATCCAAAAATTACCACGATCCAACGGTCGGATTAAAAATTATAACCCCCGCAAACTATCTCAAAAACCCTGATTTTTAATACCTCCATTCCGACAAAAATACTGATAAAAACCTCAACATTAACTCCTTCATTTTTAACCACAAAAATATATCCCTCATTTATATCCACATAAAATAAATATTTCCTTATCATATGAATCAATAATTAATTATTCACAAATAATATTACAGAATCACATTTATGACAACCAGGCCGTTCCCAGGAAAGAGGGGGCTTTCCAATAAGGATTTCTCCTTACTGGCGCGCAATTAGATGACCAAACCTCTCCTTAGACAGAACTTTCTAGACATTGCCAATAATGTTATCTAATAATATTATTCAAATAATATGAATTATTGATCTGATAAATGAAAATACTGTGCAGCAACAATTATTGAAACAACAATAATATAAAATATCAACGCAGCAATTATTGAATCAATAAAATAAAATATTGAATAATAACTACTGTAACAATTATTGAGTAGTGCCTTCTTACGTAAGAATCAATAATTGGTGCAATACCGTGTGCTACTGTATTTTAACCACCGGGTATTCCAACAGTATTAACGGTAACAACTACGCCGTTATTTATAAACAACTTATACTTGTCGTTTTCTTCATCCAATCGCTTTCCGTTATGGGGCCCACACAAGGCTGCGTCGTCGTACGAATATTCCCCGACAGCAAGAATATTCCACGACCAACCGAATATTCACCGACCAAAAATAAATATTTTATAACCACTTGCTTATTTTGCAAAATTTGCACATTTCACCCATAACCAAAGTATTATATCAAATTAACCCCTTATTATTCACAATAATATTTAGAGAAAATTTGATTTTATTCATTAATAAGTTGGGGTCTTACAACCTCCCCTCCTTATGAAATTTCGTCCTCGAAATTGACGTACGTACCTGATGTTTCAAAAAGGTGAGGATACCTCGCTTTCATTTCTGATTCCAACTCCCAGGTCATTTCTTCAATAGCATGGTTTCTCCACAAAACCTTAACTTGTGGTATAACCTTCGTGCGTAGGACATGCTCTTTCCTATCCAAGATCTTAACAGGTACCTCCTCGTACGTTAAATCTTCAGCTATCTCGTCTGGTTCTAACTCAATAATGTGGTTCGGGTCTTTAACATATTTACGAAGCATAGATATGTGAAAAACATTATGAACACGAGACATGCTTGGAGGTAATGCGAGTCTATATGCCACATTTCCTATTCGCTCAAGAATCTCAAATGGACCAACAAATCTTGGATTGAGCTTTCCTCTCTTCCCAAATCTTGTAACTCCCTTCCATGGTGCAACACGTAACAATACATGATCCCCAATATTAAATTCCACGTCCTTCCGATGAAGATCCGCATAACTCTTTTGTCGATCCTGTGCCGTTTGTATACGTTGTCGAATCGTTTGGATCTTCTCTGTAGTAATGCGTACCAATTCTGGTCCCAACAATGTTGCTTCACCCACCTCGTCCCAGCATACTGGAGAACGACATTTTCTTCCATACAACGCCTCAAATGGAGCCATACCTATGCTCGCCTGATAACTGTTGTTGTAGGAGAATTCCACCAATGGTAGGTACTTATCCCAACTCCCTTTGAGATCTAAGACACAAAGTCTTAATAGATCTTCAAGAGTTTGAATAGTCCTCTCTGATTGTCCGTCCGTTTGAGGATGGTATGCTGAACTGAATCGTAAATCCGTGCCCATAGCTTTCTGCAAGCTAACCCAAAATCGTGAAGTGAATCTTGGGTCACGATCCGAAACTATGGATACTGGCATGCCATGCAATCTCACAATCTCGTTCACGTACATACTAGCAAGACGTTCAAGGGAATAAGTCTCACGTATCGGCAAGAAATGAGCGGACTTGGTTAATCTATCAACAATAACCCAAATCGCATCTATGCCTTGAGAAACCTTGGGAAGACCCGTAACAAAATCCATAGTAATGTGTTCCCACTTCCATTTCGGAATCTCAAGTGGTTGCAATGGACCCTTTGGTACTTGATGCTCCGCCTTTACACGTTGACAAGTTAAACACCTCGAGATAAACTCCGCGATCTCTCTTTTCATATTGCTCCACCAAAATGTATGTCGAAGATCGTGATACATTTTGGTACTCCCAGGATGGATTGCAAACGGTGTGTTGTGTGCCTCCATCATTATTCTATGCTTCAAGTCAAAATCGTTAGGAACACAAAGTCTGGAGTTGACTCGAAGTATTCCTTCTTCATCGATTCTTGCTTCTGGAATAGCACCTTCTTGCACTTTCTTCTTCATACGCATCAGCTCTATGTCCGTAGCTTGAGCAGCTTTAACTTTATCGATTAAAGTCGGTTCTACTCGTATATTTGATATCATCATGTGGGTACTTGGAGCCTTCATCTCTATCTCCATCCTTTGCAAGTCATACAAAATGGGCCTTTGTGTTAAAAACATTGCACTCGTACCCGCATATGATCTTCTACTCAATGCGTCAGCTACTACGTTTGCTTTTCCAGGATGGTATTGGATGGTATGATCGTAATCTTTCAACAGCTCAAGCCAACGTCGTTGCCGCATGTTGAGTTCCTTTTGGGTGAAGAAATATTTGAGGCTTTTATGATCTGTATAGATCTCCACTTTCTCCCCATACAGGTAGTGTCTCCAGATCTTCAACGCAAAAACGACTGCTGCCAACTCCAAATCATGAGTAGGATAATTCCTCTCATATTCTTTGAGTTGTCGTGAGGCATAGGCTATGACTTTCCCATGTTGCATGAGAACACATCCTAACCCTTTGCCTGAAGCATCGCTGTAGATAACAAATCCATCCGAACCAGATGGTATTGTCAAAACAGGTGCCGAAATGAGTCTCCTCTTGAGTTCTTGGAAACTCTTCTCGCATTCCTCACTCCATACGAATTTTGTATCTTTCCGAGTCAGCTGAGTTAACGGAGTAGCGATTCGAGAAAATCCTTCCACAAATCTCCGATAATAACCAGCTAAGCCCAGAAAGCTACGTACTTCGGTTACCGACTTCGGTTGCTCCCAACTTTGTATGGCTTCAATCTTCGCCGGGTCGACAGATACTCCATGTTTTGACACCACGTGCCCAAGGAATGCTACTTCCTCAAGCCAGAACTCGCATTTCTTCAGTTTGGCATATAGCTTGTTTTCACGAAGCCTTTGCAGTACCAGCTTCAAATGGCGCTCATGATCTTCACGGCTTTTGGAATAGATGAGGATGTCATCAATAAAGACAACAACGAACTGATCCAAATATTCTTTGAATACACGGTTCATCATATCCATGAAGGCAGCAGGAGCATTAGTCAATCCAAAAGACATTACTAAGAATTCATAATGCCCGTACCGAGTTCTGAAGGCAGTCTTTGGAATATCCTCAGTTTTAATCTTCAGCTGATGATATCCAGAACGAAGATCGATCTTTGAAAAGAATTGTGCTCCTTGCAACTGGTCAAACAGGTCATCAATGCGAGGTAGCGGATACCTATTCTTGATGGTGACATGGTTCAATTCTCGATAGTCAATACAAAGTCGCATACTCCCGTCTTTCTTCTTTACGAATAAAACAGGAGCACCCCAAGGAGACGTACTAGGACGAATAAAACCGATGTCCAACAACTCCTGTAGTTGGACTTTTAACTCCTGAAGTTCAATAGGAGCCATTCGATATGGGGTTTTAGAAATGGGCTTTGTACCGGGTTCAAGGTCAATAAAGAATTCAATTTCTCGTTCCGGGGGTAGACCGGGAAGTTCTTCAGGAAATACATCGGAAAATTCTCTAACAATAGAAATATTATTCAAATCTGACTTGTCTTTGTTCAAATCCATAACATGGGCTAAGAAAGCTTGACATCCGTTTTTCAATAAACGAATAGCTTTGTGGCTTGATATGACAGTGACTGATTTTAGTGGTTTAGTAGTTTGAATTCGTATGACAGGTTGGTTAGGAATATGAAAACTAACAACCTTACGAAAACAATCAATTTTAGCATGATGAGTGGTTAACCAATCAATTCCTAAAATCACATCAAAAGCAAGTATCTTTAAAGAGATAAGATCAACAGGTAATGTGATAGTGCCAACTTGGATCATGCAAGATTTATAAACTGTAGATGTAACGAAGGTTTCACCCAACGGAGTTTCAACAGATAAGTTAAAGTCCAATTTCTCCGGAGTCAAGTTTAAACGTTGAGCACAAGCAGGAGAGATAAAAGAATGGGTAGAACCGGTATCTAGTAAAGTATAAACTTCGCAAGAATTCAAGATTAGCTTACCCGTGATCACCTCGTTCGGGTTTCTCGCGTTTTGGCCAGTAACGACAAACGCCCTTCCAGGAACCGCTGATTTCGACTTATCCGGGACAGCTTTTGGAGTCACCATCCCCGCTGAACTTGGTTTTGCTACAGAACACTCTCGAGCTATATGACCCTCCTTTCCACAGTTATAACATACCTTGGATTGTTGTGGGCAGTTTGGGCTGATATGTCCCTCTTTCCCACATTTGTAACATACGACCGGTGGTCGTTCTCCTCCCCTAGAAACAGTTGATGTTTGTGCTGACGTCTTCACGTTATCATTGTTGTACCTTCTCTTCTTGAAATCTCCTCCCGACTCGCTCCTTCTATTATCACGACCACGATTACCACCAGAGTGGTTACCGCTTTGTTCGTATTTTTCCCTCCTCGTTGGTTTTCATTGCTTGATGACTGCTGTCACCGGTATGACCCTGGTTGTGGTCCCTCGGTTGAGTATACTCATTATCTCGCTCTAATAATTGAGCCCTGTTTACAACATCTGAATATAAAGAAAATTTATGAGAGATAAGATATTGTCGAATCTCGGGTTTTAGACCTCTCAGAAACATCCTTGTCATTCGTTCCTCATTTTCGACCAAATGAGGTGCAAACCTGGATAACTCTGCAAACTTCGCCTCGTACTGGGACACCGTCATGTTGTTTTGTTCCAGTCTAATAAACTCAACCTCCTTCATATGACGAATACTTTCAGGAAAGTACTTGTCATTGAACAGTTTTTGAAATGTTTCCCAGGACATGTTGAGTGCGTCAGGCTGGGTACGCTTCACAGACTCCCACCAGTAGTCTGCCTCACCGCGGAACATAAATGTGGCGAATGGAACCTTCTGTTCCTCCGTGCATCCCAAGACATCAAATATCTTGGTAATTTGCTTGACCCACGTTTCCGCCATGATCGGATCCGGCTTTCCCTTAAATTCTGGTGGTCCCAATTCTTTGAACTGCTTAGCTGTGACAAACCGCGCGTTGTTATCATTTCCACCCGTATTCTGCACACGAGTCTCCCTCGTCTGATTTTGCATGAACTGCAAAAAGCTCCTAAACATTCCATCATTCATCGTTTGCTCGGTAACGTTGTTTACAGGAGGAATATTGCCTTCCTGTTGCACGTTCCCCTGGGTAGTGATCAAAGGTGTCTCCACGGTCTGATTTACTCCATTATTAACGTTCTCAGCTGCCATTCTTAAATACTGCCATAAAACAAGGGTTAATAGTCATGTCATATATTATCCCTATACTCTGACCGACCAAATAAACACCAAATAAACTTAGTCAGGTCATACTAGCGAAGGAATTCCCCGTCTCTCCCCTCCTAGTTCTTGTCTCACATCTCAGCCAGGGATCATATCCCTAAGCTCTGATACCAACTGTGACGCCCCCAGAATAGGTATACAACACCCATTCTGAGTCGCCAAATACATGGTACAGAAAGCAAACTACAACTTCAATAATACAATTGTCGTGCAAAATACGACAACACATACTGTGAGTTTAAATACAAATATTGTCTTCTAGACAATATCCACACTCAAATAAATCCTCATTACAATTATTCAAACACTATTTTACAGAAATAGTGAGGACTGCTAATACATCTTTCTAGAACCATCACTCCATACCCCGACTAGATCCTGCTATGTTCTCACCTCCTGAGAAGAAAAATGGAACAAAAAGGAAAAGGGTGAGCTCAACTAGCCCAGTAAAGAATATTATGACTAAGATAATATACAACAAATTATCGTTAGTCTTCAACAGGGAAAAATCTGATAGAATATAATCGACAACAAGTTTTAGATCAACAACTGCAGCGGAAACAGCAAACCATTAGAAGAGTCAAGTAGAGAAAGAATTCTACTATCTTCTAAGATTTAAAAGTCCATCATCAATATTTTATCCCTGTAACATCAATTAATAATCATCTTTAACCAAATATTCATCTTTGCACTACAGGCCAAAGATATTCATTTGTATCATCAGTCGGTCATGTTCATCTCAACACCTGTTCATCTTTGCACTACAGGCCAAAGATATTCATCAAGTAATTATACATCTTTGCACTACAGGCCAAAGATATTCAGTAATATCATCATTTAGGACTGAGGATGATGAAAAATATCTTAAAGAGAACGAATCCAATGAGACAGAAGGACAAATAGTAGGGATTCGTATAACAGTTTATCCAAGATCAATAATACTTCATAATAATCAATTGTGAAGCAGAATTCAAAAATAAAGATCAAAACATGGATACAATCAAAGATAGTAACCATAATAGACATCTTGGACAAAAAGGGAAAATTTTATTTTTCGGTGAATAGTGCCGTATTCGTGAATAGTGCCGTATACGTGAATAGTGCCGTATACGTGAATAGTAACCCCCGACACAAAAAGTTCCAAATTTGATAAAAACTCATATCAATATTTCAGCATAATGATATTGAAGAAAATAATATCATTAAGAAGAAAATAATATCCCTTACCTCAAAATATCAGTACTTCTGGTCGGAATACCGGTATAAGGCTGAAAGAAACTTGCTCTGATGAATAGAAACTCTCAAAGTATCTAAATACTCACAAAATACACTCAATAATCTAGAGAGAGAAAGAGAGAAAACTTGTTTCTGGTGTGATTTTCAATTCTAACTTAGCCCTCTATTTATAGGAAAATTTTGGTAGGTTTGACCTGCAACCTGATGGCTTTACCTGCTACTATTCCCACCTACCACATTTGAAATATAATTCAGCACATTTCTTCACCAACCACAAGTGGGGCCCACCAATTCTAGAATTTTCCACCAAAATGATAAACTCCGAAAATTCAACAATTTCTGAACCAGTCATCTTGTAAAATTCGTAATAAATCATACGTTCATTTTTAACGGTTCAAAATTTGTGGACATATACTCAACTTATATATGTATAACATATCCAAAAATTACCACGATCCAACGGTCGGATTAAAAATTATAACCCCCGCAAACTATCTCAAAAACCCTGATTTTTAATACCTCCATTCCGACAAAAATACTGACAAAAACCTCAACATTAACTCCTTCATTTTTAACCACAAAAATATATCCCTCATTTATATCCACATAAAATAAATATTTCCTTATCATATGAATCAATAATTAATTATTCACAAATAATATTACAGAATCACATTTATGACAACCAGGCCGTTCCCAGGAAAGAGGGGGCTTTCCAATAAGGATTTCTCCTTACTGGCGCGCAATTAGATGACCAAACCTCTCCTTAGACAGAACTTTCTAGACATTGCCAATAATGTTATCTAATAATATTATTCAAATAATATGAATTATTGATCTGATAAATGAAAATACTGTGCAGCAACAATTATTGAAACAACAATAATATAAAATATCAACGCAGCAATTATTGAATCAATAAAATAAAATATTGAATAATAACTACTGTAACAATTATTGAGTAGTGCCTTCTTACGTAAGAATCAATAATTGGTGCAATACCGTGTGCTACTGTATTTTAACCACCGGGTATTCCAACAGTATTAACGGTAACAACTACGCCGTTATTTATAAACAACTTATACTTGTCGTTTTCTTCATCCAATCGCTTTCCGTTATGGGGCCCACACAAGGCTGCGTCGTCGTACGAATATTCCCCGACAGCAAGAATATTCCACGACCAACCGAATATTCACCGACCAAAAATAAATATTTTATAACCACTTGCTTATTTTACAAAATTTGCACATTTCACCCATAACCAAAGTATTATATCAAATTAACCCCTTATTATTCACAATAATATTTAGAGAAAATTTGATTTTATTCATTAATAAGTTGGGGTCTTACAAAGAATGCTCAACTACAAGATGAAGAATGTAGGAAAATCAAAGAGAAAATGGTTGAGGGAAGTGATGCGAAATACAAGATCGATACCGAAGGGTTACTGAGGTTCGAGGGAAGAATTTGGGTTCCAGCAGTACAGGAGATTAAAGAGGAAATCTTGATCGAAGCTCATAATTCAAGATATTCGATACACCCAGGAAGTACGAAGATGTATCAAGATTTACGACGTCATTTTTGGTGGCCAAATATGAAAAGAGAGGTCACAGAATGTGTCACAAAATGCTTGACATGTCAAAGAGTCAAGGTCGAGCATCAAATACCAAGCGGATTACTTCAACCATTAGAAATACCAGAATGGAAGTGGGAACACATCACAATAGATTTTGTGGTTGGTCTTCCAACTACTCAGAGATGATGCGATGCGATTTGGGTAATAGTGGATAGACTGACAAAATCAACACACTTTTTGCCAATAAAGATTAGGTTCAATCTTGATCAGTTGGCAAGGTTGTACGTTAAAGAGATCGTTTCGAGACATGGAGTGTCAGTGTCAATTATGTCAGATAGAGATCCACAATTCACGTCAAACTTCTAGAAGAGACTACAAGAATGTATGAGGACACAGTTGCGAATGAGTACAGCATACCATCCACAAACAGATGGCCAAAGCGAATGAACAATCCAAACATTGGAAGATATGCGAAGAGCATACATCATGGATTTCAAAGGGAGCTGGGATGAACATTTACCATTGGTGGAATTTGCCTACAACAACAGTTACCACGCGAGCATCGGCATGCCGCCTTACAAAGCATTATACGGCAGAAAGTGCAGAACTCCACTATGCTGGGATGAAGTCGGTGAACGCCAACTGTTAGGACCAGAACAGGTACAACAAACTGCTGAGGTTGTCAAACTCATCAGAACAAGATTGGTAGCCGCTCAAGACAGACAAAAGAAGTATGATGATCAACACAGACAAGATCGTGCATTCGACGTAGGAAATTACGTGTTCTTAAAAGTTTCTCCTTAGAAGGGGAAAATTATTTTTGATAAAAAGGGAAAGCTAAGCCCGAGGTTTATTGGACCCTTCGAAGTACTGCGAAGAGTTGGAGAAGTGGCTTACGAGGTAGCTCTACCTCTAGAATTACAAAACGTTCACAATATTTTTCACGTTTCGGTGTTACGACCGTATAAACCCGATTACAAGCACGTGATCGAGTACGAACCATTGTAGTTTGACAAAGACTTATCCTATGAAGAGATTCCTATCCAGATAGTTGACAGGAAAGAACTGGTGCTCAAGAATAAAGTTATACCTTCTGTGAAGGTGATATGGAGGAACCACAATTCTGAAGAAGCTACGTGGGAACTCGAGGATAAAATAATGAAAGACTACCCTGAGTTATTTGTTTAATCTGTGTATTCGATTCTGGGGACAGAATCTTTGTAAGTAGGGAAGAATGTGACGAATAATATATTTGAGTTGTGATTCTAGGGACAGAATCCTTATAAGGAGGGAAAGATGTAGCAATCTAGAATTTTAATGATAATTTTTTAAATATTTATTGAGTTATATAAATATTTAATGGATGTGTTTATTGTTGAATAAATATTTAAATTAATTTGACTTGATTGGTTAATTATTTGTTAAGTAAATAATTAAGGAGTTAAGAAAATTAATTGTTATGAGATAGTATACTAATTTAATTTAATAATTAAGTTAGAGAATTTATAATGATTAAATGAATTATTATATTTTAATTTGAATTTGTAATTAAAATGATGTGTTAGTTGATTAAATAAAATTATAATTATAAAGAAAATTATAACTATATTGTATTGATTTATATGATGAAATAAAGTTATAAATTGTTACTAGAATTAATTAAATTGAATATTAAAATTTAATTAAATAAAAGTGTGACAAATAATCTTACTATAAAGGAGTTATTAAAATAAATTAAAGGACTTTAATTCATTTTTGCCAAACAAGGCTTAATGCATATTAAGTCTTTAATTTAAATATGTTTACCAAACAAGGTGTAAGATTTAATGGGTTATTTTTAGTTAGCTAGCCAAACAAGCCTTATGGTTTTTGGTTTTCAAATAAAATTATAACTTATGTCAGTTAAAGTTATAATTATATTATATACTTAATACCTATATTATTATTGTATGTTATATTTTAGTATGTAAGTTAGAATAGAGAAGAAAGACTCAGAAGAAGAAAAAGAAGAGAAGAAGAAAATTGAGAGAAAACTTGAGAGAATTCTAGAGAAGTTTTGAGAGAAGAATTGGGGAAATGAAAGATTGTTGATCAAAGGGAAAGTTATCATCTTCTAAAACTAAGGTATCATCTTAATTCTTTTATTTTTAAATTTTAGTTTTTCTCTTCCAAGAATTCTCTGTAAAAACTTGTGAAGGTGGAATTGTTAGTTGTATATAGCTTTATATGATAAATTGTTTGCTATAAAGTTATGTGCATAAGTTTATAGATGAATGAATTCACACTACAAAAAAATGGGGATTCAGCAACAACCAATTTTCGTTGCTAAAGGTGCCAAATTTTGTTACAAAAGGGTTTTGGCAATGACTTTACTATCGTTGCGTCTTTCGTTATGCAATGAGCGTTGCTAATTGTTCCGCAGCGAACTTTTTTTTTTCGTTGCCAAAAGTAATATATTTTGCAACAAAATTTGGCTTTCGTACAGAGACATCGGTCTTTTAGCAACAAAATGTATTATTGCAGAATAATTAAAATTTCGTTGCTAAAAACCCCATTTCGTTGCAAAAGCATGCTAATTGGCAACAAAATGAACTCTCTGTTTTTGCAACGACCACGCATTTTTGTTGCAATTGACACCATTTTGCAACGACATTTTTCGTTGCAGTAAATTATGAAAATTTTTGCCTAAGCTTACTTTCATTGCGGAATATAAACTTTTTAGTGACGATTTTCGTTGTTGATTATATTATTTGGCAACGATATTATGCTAAATCAACAACGAAAATGTTTGTTGCTGGTTATTTTTCAATAGCAACGAAAGCCGTCGATTAGCAACGACATTATATGTTGCCATTTCTTTATATGTGCAACGAAAGTTAATATGATTTGCAATGATAAAAAATGTTACCTTTTATGTTAGTATTAGCAACAATATCCTCTCCGTTGTTATTAGGTTAATTTTTCGTTGCCAAATATTATATTTTTAATGCCATTAGAAACGAAAATTTGTTGCTAAATGTATGAAAAATTGTTGCTATATTAAAACTTGTTCAATACTTTGGTAACGAATTATATTGTTGCCAAATCAAAATTTGACATTCTTTTTGTGTACCAGGCTGGCTCAATGTCCCCATAGCAAATAATGGCAAAAATACAAAAAACTAAAATATTATTAACTTAATAAAATCATCCACTATATAATCATTCATTATCTTTATAATTAATCATCTAAAGCTACCACAGTTCTTCAATCAAAGTATATATCTACATATATAGAGAGAGTACACTTCATAATTTCGTCCCTTGTCTTCCGTAAACGTAGCACAAAAATTTGATACCCAGTATTGTAAAGCAGGTTGTAGAAGCAGTCTTACTGCACATATTTAAAAATAATAGCAAGTCAGGAAAATGAAGCAAATAGGTCACCAGATGCACTTAGTGCCAAAATCAATACACAAAGACAATATAGTTGCTACGTGGTACTAATATACACCGTATTGTTCATAAGCAAAAAAAAGATAAATAGGCAATCACAATATCATTTGCTACAAATCCAAATAGAAAAAGAACCTTCAGTGCGACTATATGATTGCTCTGTTACAAGAAAAGAATTAAAATCTTAATCGGCCATTTCGTGAACCTTCAGTTCGACAATAAATGTTGACATATACATATACTTTTGCAACATAACGAGCTAGACAATTGTGTATGAGTTTGCAACTACTGCCCTAATATATATCCGAAAGCAATCAATTTTTGGTTGATAATTTTATTTATATGCGGATTTAGTGAAGACAAACCAGCATAACCTCAGACTCCACATCGAAATCTTTGCCACACTATAACTGTTACAAATTGAACTTTTCAAATAAAGTTTCTGAACTTTTTTAGTAATTTTATTTAAGATAATATATAGATGTAGCACAAGCACACATGTCAAGTACTGACTTACTCTACCATATGTAGTAGATTAAACAAAGATGAATTTATGCTAAGAAACAAACAAACTTCTGAAAACTTATTGTAGACTGTAAGAAATTAAAAACTATTGTAAATAAATAAAGTTACCTTGTATTGTCATGATTAGGGTAGTTATCTACATATGAAAGATCCCCGACAAACAACACATCTTTTCCTTTCGTTGGATTTAGTTCATAATGGTTAAGTGTCTGATTCGAATCATAACTCTGACCAAGATCCCCTGTAATAAAATTATTAATAAAGTGAATAAAAGGTATAAAGACAATAAAAAATGTTATATAGATTCATGATGTTACATCACAACTGTGTTTTCCCTTTTGAGATTCATCTAAACATGTAAAAAACTCTAGCAATTAGTCTAATTAAAATTTCTTCTTATTTGGTACTTCTTTATTAAGTCCAACTATCCAAGGTAGTACACTACATTCACATTTATTCAATTCAACTCTTTGAAAGGCATAAAGTAAAAAAGCTTGGAATTCGCCAACAGGACAGAAGATTATTGAACAAATGTCAAAACTTTATTCATTAGCCCTTCTTTGGAATGCTAATATAGGAAGAGCAGTTTACCAATGAGGCCAAAAGTATATGGGACATCAGGTCCAACTACAAGAGGAGTGATGAACCAGAAAGTTAGCAAAAAGGTTTGTATAACTTACGTATGCAGCTTTATTTTCAGGTTGTATCCAGTCGTTTGTTTCCTTTTTTTGATGTGTGTTCTTGTAACCTTCAATTAGATCTCCCTGAAAATCAAATTAGAATAATTAATAACGAGAGCATTATTGTATAATTTTTTGTACAAGGAACATGAATTAAGGCTTAAGTATCATGGTTTTCTAGTTTCAAGCATAACTTGTTAGTTTGTGTTTCCAGTGTTGTGTTCACCATTTTGTAGATGTTTATTTAAAGTCCTTTGCCGTATTTCTTATATATTTTAGCGTATGGGAGCAGTATTCCCTAAGAGGTCTGAGAGCTCTGCACCTGTTTTTACACCTTTTGTAACCCCAAAAGCAATACACACACAAAAGCAGTAGTTTAAAGACAACTGCTTTATAATTCTAATGAGAGCTCTGCACCTATCTTTCTCTAAGCTCTTTTCTTAGGTCTACAAAGATGTAAAGGTCAATCTTCCATCATTATCCCGTGGAAAAAATCAGCAAGTGACAACAATATGACAACTAGCATAGGTTAGTTGTTAAGTATCCTAATATATTGCATCTTAATTTTTAGAAGGATTCTCCAATTATGATCATTCATTAATCTTGTGGAATTTCTATATAGATACTGGGATGTTAAAGGATGTACTAAGATACAGCAGACAAGAACTTGAAGTAGCCTGTGAAGATTTCAACAACATTATTGGATCCTCGCTAGGAGATAGCTGTGATATCCCTTTGCATCAAAGAATAGCACTGGACAAGTTTTCTTGAGCTCTATTTTCAGAAAGAGGTAAGAACTTTTCCCAAGTGCTTAAAATGAGAGTATGCCAAATACCTAGATATTGTAGAACCTTGATAACAAGCATTAGTTATTCTAACTACTACATAGAGCAGCAGTTGATTCTGTTAAAGTTAAAGATGAGAATGAAACACTCAATGGCCTATTAGGCGATCTTATAAGATCTTACTTACTTAAAATAATAGGCTGGTTCACACAAGAATGATTTTAAACATATATAATTATATACCTTCTCAGAATGACGAACGACAAATGGTTTTGACCCTCCACTGTGAATGCCATTTTTCTTGTTTATCCCCATTATCACTCACATAATTGTCTTGCTGCAAGCTTTTAACAAGATCACTAATCAAGTGAAATGGAACAACCCCTTATTTTTGTCGTCCATTCGTTGAGGGTTTCATAAACATTTCATATAATCATGAGTCACGAACGTATCATAAGTATGAGTTTTAAGAACTCGTACTTAACCTTATATTCTCTATCTATACCCTATCTGTATGGTATACACATAAGAAAAGAATCACCTTCTCAACATGTATTTAGCAAATAGCGCGACACAGACATTTCAATGATTATCAGTGCCAGAAACTAAGTGATTTTTATACCAAGTACAATTCAGCTCCCATACGAAGAATCATACAATTTAGCTGCTGACATGAGTCCTCAATTGAAATCCTCACTTAATTCTAACTTCCTTCTCAATACGAATTTCATTTAATCTGTATTCATAATCCTTTCCTAAAACTGAACCAATTCATAGTACAACTTTCACACAACATTCTTGCCGTAAACTTTTCAATCATTATGTTGATTCTTCTCTATACTATAACCTTATAAGATCACGGGGTGATCTCATCGTATATATTACGATTCATTTCTATGCCTTGATCGTTTTATTTTTTCGATCTCTTATCCTTGTACTTTTAGTCTTTTAGACTTTATCTATTCACCACTACTGTTCAACTTTATTATCAGAGTTAGGGAACTCTGTATCTTTATAACTCGTCGAGATTCGTTTTTGAATCTTACCGACCAACTAACTCTATGTGAGTTAGATCTTATCCTAATCACTGCGGTTATTGGTCTCAGGTATTCCTACCTAAGCTTCATAACCAACAGCTTTGATACCAACTGTAATAGCCCCAAATCCCGGTCCTAATCACCAAGGATCTGGTACAATCATTCTACAACTATTGTGGAAGATATAAACATAAATTGTTTGTACAATAAACTTTACACACTACTCCCCAAGGTCGAGTAACCTTAACTTATACACAATTCATAAACTATCTAACATATAACGTTATTATCATTCTATACTATTACAATTTAACTACACACATAATCCCAAGCTGAACTTGGCTTTGTCCTTTCCTGTATCCGATGTATTCGTCTTAATCTGAAATGTTAATCATGATATAGCAAGGGTGAGCAATGAGTTTACCCAGCAAGTTTAAGTTCAATAATTTAAAGATATATCATGATAGAAAGAATTGAACAATAAGCTGGCTAAAGTTCTACAATATAGTTGTGAACTGGCATGAACAAATTTTCATAACTGAACGAACATTGAACATGAATAAATATATCTGGACCGAATGGTAATGAAGGTGATTAGTCTTTCATATCTGAAGAATACATGTAATGTACATATAGTACGATTCAATAAATCGTAGACGTGATAATCATGAATGATTATTCACAAGCATATACGTAAAATTATAACTAAGGGTTGAGTTAAAGAAGACTTTCCTGTTTTGTTGATTACTGCTACACAATATACTTATCTGCGTTCGAAAAACCTATAACCAATAACATCGGTCTCACAATTAGCATAATAATTTATAACACATAACACTGTAGTTCACAGTCAATCTTTCTCCTAGACACATTACCACATAATCACATCAGTGTTTATAGCTTATATAAACACTCATTAAGTCTAACTAGTTTGGTCTGGTTGGACTTCGGTCTATTCTCGGTGTTCTGGTCACCCTATTCGACATTTAACACATTTATTATCAATTAAAATTGGTCTCTAAGCTTCAATATTATTTCAGATAAGTCAAATATCGTTTATAATATTTTTCGAAAGCTTTTAATAATTTATAAACAATTATTATAATTTATAATAATTTTTCAAATACTGGAATCATTTTTAAATAATTTAAATATTAAATAATCTTATCATCATTAATATTTAATAATATAAAAATATTAATGACGTACTTGTCAAAATATTAAAGTTATTTTTAATAACTTAAAATATTTTTAAACCATCAATATTCTACTTAAATGATTTTTAACATAATTAAAATCATTTTTAAACCATCACCATTAATACTTAAATATTAATGAAATTATTATCAAAATATTAAAAGTCATTAATTATAACTTAAAATATTTTTAAATCATTTTTCTCATTTTTAAATGATTTTTAAATCAATAAAACTATTTTTAATTCATTTATTTAATATAATAAATAAATAAATCTAATATCATTAATATTAATTTATTAATGAGAATTCTCCAAAAATATTGAAAATTATATTTTATAATTCAAAATATCTTTAAACACTTTATTGTTATTTAAAATGAATTTTATAATATTAAAATCATTTTTTTCTAATTTATTTAATACACTAATTAAATAAATTAAATATTATTAATATTCAAATAATTATAATTATTAATGAAAAATATTCCAAATTCTCAAAAATTATTTTTAATGATTTAAAATAATTTTTAAAATAATTTTTGGTAATTTTTAGAATTTCTTTCTATTTTTAATCAATTTCTAAAAAATCATAAATTAAAAAATATTAGAAACTGTCGCTAATGGCCTATAGCGACACTTAACGTCGCTGTTGGTTTTCTTAAGCCTCAAGAACACTGATAGTCAATGCTCGAGGGTCTTTGTTTGACCGGTTTTAATTTTCAACCAAAATTGTTTCTGGGCTATCTCAAGCATTGGTATTGTAGTAAGTATGTAATACTACAACTATCAACAATTATTTAGGTCATATGAAAACACAACACGAAGATCTGGTCTTACAAACTTCTTGTCAGAACGTTTCTGGGTTTTTCAAAAACCCAGGTAGTTCGACTAGTCACTTTCATGCTTGATTTCTTTAAGTGCTGGTCATCAATAGGTTGGTATTAAGGTTCAAATCTATAGTCAACATGACAAGGAACATATATTCATCACCAGATCAGTCCAAAAATAATACAATATCCAGATCTAGCCTGGTCAAACGCTGTCAGAAAATTAGTTCATAAATTTTCTGGAATTTCCAGAAAACAGGAAATGTTACTGGATGGTCTACTTTGACCATCCTCTACATCCGATATGCTTGTTGTTTAAGGGATCAATAAGAATGGTTCTAAAGTCCATATTACCAGCTACAACATGTACATAACAACATCAAAATGCATAAAACCTGACAGATCAAGGTGCTTAAAAATGTTGTAAGATGCTGTTCATGTATTTCTGGGTTACCCAGATTTTACTCGGTCATAGTCGGTCAACCGACTTTGACCGATTATATCTTGAAATCTGGAAATCGAATAGCTTGGATTCCACTTCCAGATCACAGACCTCATGTCAGAGTATGGATCAAAACTTTAAAACAACGAAAAACATAAATGAGGAAAGATCTGTTGCCACTGACATTCGGTTGTCAGACCACATTTCAAGCTCAAGAACAGTTTTTAAAAAGCACCATTTTAAGGCACTTTGATGCTATTATCCAGGATGGATCATCATAGATCATCATAAAACAACTTCTAACACAATTATAAACACATAAACACCAACTTGAAATTAGCATGCAAGATCAAAAGTAGGTTTTAGGGTGATACCTTCAAGTTCAAATCTTGATCTTAGCTCTCCAATCTGATATTAGGTGATCTAGGGGCTGTTTATGTGACTGAGAAGCTTGTAAAATTCGAAGGTTTTGTGTGAGAGAGAGTTGGTGAGAGCTTGGACAACAAATGAGCAAAATGAGTACACTTTCTCTTTCTCAATCTTTTATAAACAATTTGATGCAATGTATAATCTGATATAGCTGTCATATAGGGGCTGGTTTGCTGATATTTTAAGTCACAAAGTCAAGTTATTAGGTCACCAACTAAAGGTCTTGCCAATTTTACAAGTTAACTCATTAAAAATGTAAAAAGGGTATTTTTGAACTTTTGGCTTTTAATTGTAATGGCCAACTTGACATTTGCCCTAACCCTTAGGGTTTAGGGTTTGACCCTTAGACTTTTGCAATTTAATTTCTAGGATTTTCAATTTAGGTTTTCAAAATAGAAAATTCATATTTTTAAATTATAATTAGGGTTTTCTAATTATATTAAAATTTCCTAATCATAATTCAAGCTTGCTAATTAGGATTAATATTTCCTACTTAAAATTGCTAATTTAGCAATTAAGTTTCATAATCGTGCATTAGGGTTTCCTGCTAAAAAATTAGGGTTTTTTAAAAATCAATTAGGGTTATCCCTAATTAAATTTGTGATCAATACACAAAAACCTTATACCTTGTCTTTAAATCCCCAAATTAGGGTTTCAAATTCCCGAAACTAAAATTAGGATTTTCAAAACCGGTTTTATGGTTTCTTGTTAATCGTAAGAATTTTCTAACTGAACGTTGGCGTTTTTAATTTAAAATTAGGGTTTGCTACTGATATATATTATCTGGTCAACCCTTGATCCTTAACCACATACTGTACACATATAATACCATATACAATTACATCCTTAATCCTGAATAATTCACCAAAAAAAATTTTAAATTCACAAAATTCCTTCTCGAAAATCTCAAATCCATTCACTTATTTTCTGTCTAGGTTTATTATTTAATTTTAATTCAATATTTTAAGATTTTATAAATATTCAAATTCTCGGGTTGTCACATTCACCCCTTCTTCTAAAAATTTCGTCCCCGAAATTTACCTTACACCTTATACCATGCAACATACACCATTCGTACACAGCATCACATGCTACCCAATACATTCCTCACAAGCGTAAAAATTTTCAAATAGTGCTGAGGAGTTATATAGACTATTGTCTGTCATTTTCGAAAAGGTTATATGGAAATTCATCCGCAAACCGTCATAACTTACGGACTTAGTGGGTAATTAGCCCAGTATGCCCTGTACTTATTAAGTACTGCTGGTCTGATCTGTTTCTCATCACTGCCATAGGCACAAAAATTTTACCTCAGTCTTATCGGAATCCACACCAAAAATAATTTGGTTCGAGAAAATTTTCAAAGAACGCTTAGAGTTTTCATAAACGTGGGGCTAGCCGAATCAAATAGCTTAGACTCATATCAATAATTCAATTCAATCGAAATACGAATGTGTGTAGCCAAACGTCGTTAGCAAATTAAAATTTTGAAAATATTTTGAAAATGACGTCATGATGCCGTACTGTATTAATAGCCCGTTTGAGGATGTCGTCATTGAGTGACTTTGTCATAACACATCATACAATAGTGGAACAACGATTTTAGATCAAATTCAACATTAAGTATTCCTGCATTTATAACTCCATCAACTTTTTATCATCTCTGCACCAGTTTACATGGTACATAAGTGATTAAATAAAAATATATTTTAATATTTCAAATCATTATCGTCTAGCCGAAGAAAATAGCATAGACTATTCTTTAAACCGATCAAAAATTCATTTCAAATTTATTTTATCATCTGAACAGGTAATGATGTATCGGTGGCCCGAAGTCCATGCATACACAATGGTTACCAAGTGCTGAGAATAAAAATTCATTTTTTAAAAGTACATAATGCGTATTTAGCTTAATGTCCAAAAATTTCTGAAGTCTAGCATAGCTAGGAGTTTTGGAAAACTTATGCCTCCACTAATTATCAATTGCTTAAATAGTCTATCTATTCCTATTATCCTCAATACACAAAACTATTCTCAATTATTCAAACCACACTCATGAGTTCAGGAACTTTTCACAATCATATGAGTTTAAGAACTTGTCATAGTCAGACCTTTGGCGTCCATTAGTTGAGGGGTTCATAAATATTTTATATAATCATGAGTCACGAACGTATCATAAGTATGAGTTTTAAGAACTCATACTTAACCTTGTATTCTCTACATATACCCTATCTATATGGTATACACATGAGAAAAGAATCACCTTCTCAACAAGTATATAGCAAATAGCGCGACACAGACATTTCAATGATTATCAGTGCCAGAAACTAAGTGGTTTTTACACCAAGTACAATTCAGCTCCCATACGAAGAATCATACAACTTAGCTGCTGACATGAGTCCTCAATTGAAATCCCCACTTAATTCTAACTCCATTCTCAATACGAATTTCATTTAATCTGTATTCATAATCCTTTCCTGAATCTGTACCAATTCATAATACAACTTTCACACAATATTCTTGCCGTAAACTTTTTAATCATTCTCTTGATCCTTCTCCATACTATAACCTTATCAGATCACGAGGTGATCTCATCGTATATATTACGATTCATTTCTATGCCTTGATTGTTTTATTTTTTAGATCTCCTGTCCCTGTACTTTTAGTCTTTTAGACTCTATCTATTCACCACTATTGTTCAACTTTATTATCAGAGTTAGGGAACTCTGTATCTTTATAACTCGTCGAGATTCGTTTTTGAATCTTACCGACCAACTAACTCTATGTGAGTTAGATCTTATCCTAATCACTGCGGTTATTGGTCTCAGGTATTCCTACCTAAGCTTCATAACCAACAGCTTTGATACCAACTGTAATAGCCCCAAATCCCGGTCCTAATCACCAAGGATCTGGTATAATCATTCTACAACTATTGCGGAAGATATAAACATAAATTGTTTATACAATAAACTTTACACACTATTCCCCAAGGTCGAGTAACCTTAACTTATACACAATTCATAAACTATCTAACATATAACGTTATTATCATTTTATACTATTATAATTTAACTACACACATAATCCAAAGCTGAACTTGGCTTTGTCGTTTCCTGTATCCGACGTATTCGTCTTAATCTGAAATGTTAATCATGATATATCAAGGGTGAGCAATTAGTTTGCCCAGCAAGTTTAAGTTCAATAATTTAAAGATATATCATGATAGAAAGAATTGAATAATAAGCTGGCTAAAGTTCTACAATATAGTTATGAACTAGCATGAACAAATTTTCATAACTGAACGAACATTGAACATGAATAAATATATCTAGACCGAATGGTAATGAAGGTGACCATCCTTTCATACCTGAAGAATACATGAAATGTACATATAGTACGATTCAATAAATCATAGACGTGATACTCATGAATGATTATTCACAAGCATATACGCAAAATTATAACTCAGGGTTGAGTTAAAGAAAACTTACCTGTTTCATTGATTACTGCTACACAATATACTTATCTGCGTTCGAAAGACCTATAACCAATAACATCGATCTCACAATTACCATAATAATTTATAACACATAACATTGTAGTTCACAGTCAATCTTTCTCCTAGACACATTACCACATAATCACATCAGTGTTTATAGCTTATATAAACACTCATTAAGTCTAACTAGATTGGTCTGGTTGAACTTCGGTCTATTCTCGGTGTTCTGGTCACCCTATTCGACAATTAACACATTTATTGTCAATTAAACTTGGTCTCTAAGATTTAATATTATTTTAGATAAGTCAAATATTGTTTTAAACCTTTTAATAATTTATAAACAATTATTATAATTTATAATAATTTTTCAAATATTGGAATCATTTTTAAATGATTTAAATATCAAATAATCTTATCATCATTAATATTTAATAATATAAAAATAATAATAACGTACTTGTCAAAATATTAAAGTTATTTTTAATAACGTAAAATATTTTTAAATCATCAATATTCTACTTAAATGATTTTTAACATAATTAAAATCATTTTTAAACCATCACCATTAATATTTAAATATTAATAAAATTATTATCAAAATATTAAAAGTCATTAATTATAACTTAAAATATTTTAAATCATTTTTCTCATTTTTAAATGATTTTTAAATCAATAAAACCATTTTTAATTCATTTATTTAATATAATAAATAAATAAATCTAATATCATTAATATTAATTTATTAATGAGAATTCTCCAAAAATATTATTTTATAATTTAAAATATTTTTAAACACTTTATTCTTATTTAAAATGATTTTTATAATATTAAAATTATTTTTCTCTAATTTATTTAATACACCAATTAAATAAATTAAATATTATTAATTTTCTAATAATTATAATTATTAATGAAAAATATTCCAAATTCTCAAAAATTATTTTTCATGATTTAAAATAATTTTTAAAACTATTTTTGGTAATTTTTAGAATTTATTTCTATTTTTAATTAATTTCTAGAAAATCATAAATTAAAAAATATTAGAAACCGTCGCAAATGGCCTATAGCGACACTTAGCGTCGCTGTTGGTGCTCTTGAGCCTTAAGAACACTGACAGTCAGTGCTCGAGGGTCTTGGTTTGACCTTTTTTAATTTTTAGCCAAAATTGTTTATGGGCTATCTCAAGCATTGGTATTGTAGTAAGTATGTAGTACTACAAGTATCAACAATTATTTAGGTCATATGAGAACACATCACGAAGATCTGGTCTTACAAACTTCTTGTCAGAACGCTTCTGGGTATTTTAGAAACCCAGGTAGTTCGACTAGTCACTTTAATGCTCAATTTCCCTCAAGTGTTGGTCATCAATAGGTTGATATTAAGGTTCAAATCCATTGTCAACATGACAAGGAACATATATTCATCACCAGATCAGTCCAAAAATAACACAATATCCAGATCTAGCCTGGTCAAACGCTGTCAGAAACGTAGTTCATAATTTTCTGGAATTTCTAGAAAACAGGAAATGTTACCGGATGGTCTACTTTGACCATCCTCTACATCCGATCTGCTTGTTGTTTAAGAGATTAATAGGAACGGTTCTAAAGTCCATATTACCAGCTACAGCATGTACATAACAACAACATCAAAATGCATAAAACCTGACAGATCAAGGTGCTTAAAAATGTTGTCAGACGCTGTTCATGTATTTCTAGGTTACCCAGATTTTACTCGGTCATGGTCGGTCAACCGACTTTGACCAAATATATCTTGAAATATGGAAATCGAATAGCTTGGATTCCACTTCCAGATCACAGACCTCATGTTAGAGTATGGATTAAAACTTTAAAAAAACAAAAAGCATAAACGAGGAAGGATCTGTGGCCACTGACATTCGGTTGTCAGACCACATTTCAAGCTCAAAAAAAGTTTTTGAAAAACACCATTTGAAGGCACTTTGATGCTATGGATCCAGGATGGATCATCATAGATCATCATAAAACAACTTCTAACACAATTATAAACACATAAACACCAACTTGAAATTAGCATACAAGATCAAAAGTAGGTTTCAGGGCTCAAGTTTAAATCTTGATCTTAGTTCTCCAATCTGATATTAGGTGATCTAGGGTCTGTTTATGTGACTGAGAAACTTGTAAAATTCGGAAGTTTTGTGTGAGAGAGAGTTGGTGAGAGCTTGGACAACAAATGAGCAAAATGAGTACACTTTCTCTCTCTCAATCTTTTATAAATAATTTGATGCAATGTATAATCTGATATAGCTGTCATATAGGGGCTGGTTTGCTGATATTTTAAGTCACAAAGTCAAGTTATTAGGTCACCAACTAAAGGTCTTGCCAATTTTACAAGTTAACTCATTAAAAATGTAAAAAGGGTATTTTGGACTTTTGGCTTTAAATTTTAATGGCCAACTTGATATTTGACCTAACCCTTAGGGTTTAGGGTTTAACCTTTAGGATTTACGATTTAATCCTTAGGATTTAGCAATTTAATTTCTAGGATTTCCAATTTAGGTTTTCAAAATAAAAAATTCATATTTCTAAATTATAATTAGGGTTTTCTAATTATATTAAAATTTTCTAGTCATAATTCAAGCTTGCTAATTAGGATTAATATTTTCTAATTAAAATTGCTAATTTAGCAATTAAGTTTCATAATCGTGCATTAGGGTTTCCTGCTGAACAATTAGGATTTTCTAAAAAATAATTAGGGTTATCCCTAATTAAATTTGTGATCAATACACAAAAACCTTATACCTTGTCTTTAAATCCCCAAATTAAGGTTTTAAATTTCTGAAACTGAAATTAGGGTTTCTAGAACCAGTTTTAGAGTTTCTTGTTAATCGTAAGAATTTTCTAACTGAACGTCGACGTTCTTAATTTAATATTAAGGTTTGCCACTGATATTTATTATCTGGTCAACCCTTGACCCTTAACCACATACTGTATGTGACGCCCCCAAAACAGGTCCATTCCACCCAACCTATTCTGAGTCGCCAAATACATGGTACAGATAACAACTATAACTTTATTACAACAATTATCGTGCAAAATACAACAACACATATGCTATGAGTTTGGGTACAAATATATACCAACTGTGACTCATGTCCCAACCTTGGATAGCACGTCACAATGACACATTACATAAAGGTATAGTCAAAAACTGTTTTAGAAATTAGAATCTTTGGGAAGTACTCAAGGAAACCCTCGTACATAGGAGGCCATGCTTCTAGGTTATGATAGATATCATATGGCCACAGAATTATCATTGGTTGACCCAATAGACCCCAAAGAAAAATGAGAAGATTACTATCATATTCTTTCCAATGGTGAGTCTTCTCTTGACATATCATTATCTTCACTGTCTCTAACTGAGAATTATACTTCAAACAAACACCAAGATTATATAGGTAGTGCTCGTAGATATACTCGGCAAGTGGATGTACACAACCATGTCTTATGATGACACGAGGTTGTATGTCGTTAGACATTTTATATGATAGTGGCAAAACACCCTTCCAACGTTGGGTACATCTTACCCTATTGGATTCACCAAATAAAACTACTAAATGAACTTTTCTATACTGCTTCGAGAGAACCTCCACAGCTAGAGACCACCGTTCTATTTCCCTATTACCCTCGCTCGACCCAGCTACACTTTTATTACCTGAAAGGAATTGTGAAGCAAAAGGGTGAGCACAACTAGCTCAGTAAAGAATATCATGACTAAAGATAAATTATCAATAGTCTTCAACAGTAATAAATCAGAGATTTAGAACATATGGTAGATGATAAAACTTTTCAACCATAGTTGCAGCGGAACGAGCAATCCATTAGAAGAGTCAAATAGACTATAAAGTCTATTATCTTCTCCACGTTAAAAGTCCACCAACAATGTTTTATCCCTGTAACATCAATCAATAGTTCCTTTTCACAATCATATGAATAATTCATAATCATAATTGTGATTTTAAATTTCGCATCCAAGACGAAGATAATTTTCATCATCTGTCTTTACCTGAAACATCAAAGATCATGGTTATACCAAATCACAGTTCCTGTTCATAATCATACTAATAAATTCATCTTTGCATCACGGGCCAAAGATATTCATCAACAGTTCATCTTTACACTACATGCCAAAGATATTCAACAACAAGTCATCTTTGCACTACGGGCCAAAGATATTCATCAACAACTCATCTTTGCACTACAGGCCAAAGATATTCCTCAATAGTTCATATTTGCACTACAGGCCAAATATATTATTATCTCTAAGAAATATATAATCATTTCAGAATTTATATAACCAATAATTATAACCATGTTGATCATTTCACCTTTGCACTTAAGCTAAAGATATTCAATTATAAATTTAATGGTCATGATCATACCAGTCACAATTTAACTTTTCACTACTGGACAAAGAGAACCCTAGTCATGATCATACCAATAATCTACCCATCTTTACACTCAAGTCAAAGAGAAATATCATCATTAGGGTTATAAAAATGTTATATATGATAAAAAAATAATATGATCAACATATAGTTTTAATCTCAAGAGTAATATTCATAAATTAACTATAATTTGGTTAGAAAAAGAAACCAATTTTGTCATGAATAGTAACTCGTGAATAGTAACTCATGAATAGTAACTCGTGAATAGTAACTCGTGAATAGTAACTCGTGAATAGTAACTCATGAATAGTAACTCATGAATAGTAACTTATGAATAGTAACTCATGAATAGTAATCCCGACATGAAAAGTTCCAAATTTGATAAAAAGTTCAGATCAATACTTCGGCATAATGATATTGAAGAAAATAATATCATTTAAGAAGAAATAACATCCCTTACTATCCCTTACTATCCCTTACAATCACTTACTATCCCTTACCTCAAAAGAGCAGTACTTCTGACTGGAATAACGCTGAACGAACTTGCACCGTATATCAACACTCAAGATATCAAAAATAACTCACAAGAATACACTCGATAATATAGAGAGAGAAATAGAGAGAAAACTTCAGTTTCTGGTGTGATTTTCAATTCTAACCTAAGCACCCTATTTATAGGAAAATGCTTAGAACACCAAAGCAGAAAATTGAATATAATAATATATTTATAACCAAATTTTCCTTAGCCCACCACATCAAAAACACATTTTCCACACAAATGCACCAAAAATGAAAAACATGTTTTAAACAATTTTTTGTAACAAAAATCAATTCAGACTCAATAATTCGGAACTTCAATAATTCGTAATAAATAGCCTTTTTATCAGAAAATTCGAATTTCACGCATTTTTATAGGAAATTCAATTCTCTACAACTTTGCAGAAGAAAGTTTTTCCACATTCCAAACAGAAATTGACCGAAATCCACAAACGGGCGATTTTACAGTCTATAATAAATTTTCGGTCAAGAATTGTGTCCACCAACACACAAAACATGTGTTAATCATTTAATGCCACAAAAATACTCTTCCTCCTCATATACTCATATATCCCACATTCATTATAAAAATACCACCATCAATATATTATTAAAATAATATATTTAAATGAATTATTTTATCAGAAAAAGATAAAATATTAATTTTCAACAATTGTCACATTAAAAATTTTCTCCATCTATATCCACATAAAATCACTATTTTCCTCATCATATAAATTAATAATTAATTATACACAAATAATATTACAGAATCACAGTACTGGCAACCAGGCCGTTCCCAGGAAAGAGGGGGCTTTCCAATAAGGATCTCTTCCTTACTGGCGCGCAATTAGATGACCAAACCTCTCCTTAGACAGAACTTTCTAGACATTGCCAATAATGTTATCTAATAATATTATTCAGATAATATGAATTATTGCTCCGATAATAGAAAATACTGTGTAGTGACAATTATTAAAACAACAGTAATATAAAATATCAACGCAGCAATTATTGAATCAATAAAATAAAATACTGAACAGTAATTACTGTAACAATTATTGAGTAATGCCTTCTTACGTAAAAATCAATAATTGGTGCAATACCGTGAGCTACTGTGCAACAACGCGTATTACTGTGTTTTAACCACCGGATATTCCAACAGTGTTAACGGTAATAACTACGCCGTTATTTATAAACAACTTACTCTTGTCGTTTTCTTCATCCAATCGCTTTCCGTTATGGGGTCCACAAAAGACTGCGCCGTCGTACGAATATTCTCCGACGGTAAGAATATTCCACGACCAAGCGAATATTCTCCGACAACAATGAATATTTTATAACCACTTGTGTATTTCGAAAAAAATTCATATATCACCCTTAACTTTAACATTTATCAATTTAACCATTTACTAAATAGTAATTATAAGAAAAATTGAATACTTTTATTTCATAAAATTCGGGATCTTACACTGTACACATATAATACCATATACAAAGAAAATATACACTTACATCCTTAATCATGATTAATTCACCACAAAAATTTTAAATTCACAAAATTCCTTCTCGAAAATCTCAATTTCATTCACTTATTTTCTGTTTAGGTTTATTATTTAACCTTAATTCAATATTTTAATATTTTATAAATATTCAAATTCTCGGGTTGTCACACGTTCAAGTGAATAAGTTTCTCGTATAGGCAAGAAATGAGCATACTTGGTTAATCTATCGACAATGACCCAAATTGCATCTATGCCTCGAGAAACCTTGGGAAGACCGGTAACGAAATTCATGGTGATGTGCTCCCACTTCCATTCTAGAATTTCAAGTGGTTGTAATGAATCTTTTGGTACTTAATACTCCGCCTTGACACGTTGACAAGTTAAACACTTTGAGATAAACCCTGTGATCTCTCTCTTTATATTGCTCCACCAAAATGTATGTCGAAGATCACGATTCATTTTAGTACTTCTGGGATGGATTGCAAACAGTGTGTTGTGTGTCTCCATCATGATTTTATACTTCAAATCAGAGTCATTAGGAACATAAAGTTTGGAGTTGACTCGAAGTATTCCTTCTTCGTCGACTCTTGCTTCTGGAATAACACCTTCTTGTACTTTCTTCTTCATACTCATCAGCTCTGGGTCTGTGGCTTGAGTATCTTTAACTTTATCGATTAAAGTCAGTTCTACTCGTATATTTGACATCATCACGTGGGTCTTTGGAGCTTTTAACTCTATCTCCATCCTTTGTAAGTCGTACAATATGGGTCTTTGTGTTAACAACATCGCACTTATACTCGCATAAGATCTTCTACTCAACGCGTCAGCTACCACACTTACTTTTTCAGGATGGTATTGAATGGTATGGTCGTAATCTTTCAACAGCTCGAGCCAACGTCGTTGTCGCATGTTGAGTTCCTTCTGGGTGAAGAAATATTTGACGTTTTTGCGATCTGTAAAAATTTCCACTTTCTCCCCATACTGGTAGTGCCTCCAGATCTTTAGTGCAAAAACGACTGCTGCCAACTCTAGATCATGAGTAGGATAATTCCTCTCATATTATTTGAGTTGTCGCTAGGCATAGGCTATGACTTTCCCATGTTGCATAAGAACACATCCTAAACCTCTGCCTGAAGCATTGCTATAGATGACAAATTCCTCCGAACCTGATGGTGTTATCAGAACATGTGCTGAAATGAGTCTATTCTTGAGTTCTTGAAAACTCTTCTCACATTCCTCGCTCCATCCGAATTTTGTATCGTTTAGAGTCATCTGAGTTAATGGAGTAGCAATTTGAGAAAATTCATCCACGAATCTCCGATAATAACCAGCTGATGAGTGGGTTTTATACCTATGAATCGGTCTCTAATTTGAGCTTAAACTGTGTTAATTCGTCATGTTTGTGATTTGTTTTACTTGTTTAGTGTTATTTTTATGTCTAGGTATGGTGGCATAGCATTTGGACTTAAATGGTGGTTTCGTGGCGAAACTTGACTAGATTGCAGCAGAAAGACCCCCCGCTGGGGCAGACTTTATAGAGGAAAAAATCCCGCCGGGGTGGGGGTACTCAACCAAAGACAGTAGCACCCCCCGCTGGGGTGGGCACTTAAAGGTGAAAAACCCTCGCCGGGGCGGGGGTACAGGAAAATGTCAGAGTCCTGTTTCGATTGTATTGCTGCAGTGGCGTGAAGGAATGAGGTTGGCATGGTTTGGAACTGTAATTGGCATCGAGTTATGGTCTGAAGACGATTCTTAGGCTTGATATTAATAAGAAACAACAATATTCAAGGAATCATTCAATCAACTAGTAACTAGAAGCCCTAATTTGAGCAACATCATTTGAGGAATGATTGAAGGTTAAAGTCACGATAATTACAAGTTGGAGCTAAGGAGAAGGTGTAAGGTTTTGTGAAAATCAAAGTAGCAATCAAATTGCAAAAATAGCGGAAACAAAATAAAATCAGATGTTAAAATTTTTCACAAACCAATTACTCGGATCATCCTTTATGCATATTATTAACAATAACTAAGAACAAGAAGTTATGAAATCATACCCTTGTAGATACGAACTTCCACAGGTACGAGTTCACCTCCTACTTCTCCGCGATCTCCTTGAATCTTTGGGTAGATTCCTTCCTTTGATCAATGTTAGCCACCCAAGTGTATGGCCTCTAGAGGTGATCCACTAAGGAAGAACAATTTTTAAGAAGAAGGGTATATTGGCTCAAACCCTAGTTTTTTCTATCTCTATAGAAAAAGGGGGCGTACTCTCCAACTATTGGAATCACGTATTTTTGATATCTGATATAAGACTCCTCTTATAAAGATATCAGGTACCCTATTTAATTAAAATAAGTTATTATTTATTTAATTAAGCTCCTTTAATTAATTGGGCTCCCTAATCTTATTAGGGATAATTAATTAAACTCCTTTAACAAATTTTTCCTCCTAATCCTATTAGGAATAAATGAGAGTACTTATATTAAATTAATTCCTAAACTCTTTTAGAAATTAAAATAATAATAATTACAATAATATTAATAAGACTCCTCTTATTAATTTATATTTAATATTTCTAAAATATCAAATAATAAATATTAAGCTATTTAATTTATTCTATCACCATAGATTAAATTAAATATACTTAACATATTATTACGATTATGCCATTAACTTCTTAAATAATTATTCTTCCTTTTATGGTGTGACCCTTTAGGTTCTCCATATTAAACCGGTTGTGAATAAATCAATTAGAACAATTCTAATCTTATTTAAATAAATAAATTAAACTATTAATTTATTTAAATAAATAATATTTATTCTACAATAGGGATAAGCCTCCCTAGCGATCAACGGCTTTCCAGATAATATAGATTTCAACATTAATCATAAAAGAACCTTTGAGTAAATAGTTACCGTACAATTCAATCCTTCCACCATACAATGTCCCAATTAAATATAAGACATGGAATTACTGTCAAATCTTATTTTATTTAATTATATGTATTTCGATTCCTAAATGCACAACTCCTAATGAATGCAAATTAGAAACTACTTTCTAATTTCATTCCACCTTGGCCAAGGATTCCTGGGTTGTCATTTATTGAATCACATAGGATATTTCACTTCTTTTACTAGAAGTGGTAGATTCTTTATTGATCGTTCATTATCTCCAAGTATAACTTATTACACCCAAGCATACCCTTTGATATACTCTAAGAGTCTTAAGGAATAAGTCAAAGTGTAATTCATTATATATAAGATACTATGATGATCTCAAGTCTAAGGATCATTTGTACTACTATCACTACAGGAATTCCTATTAACAGGCAAGTAAAACTCCATTAGGTATTCCTTAGCGAGTCACGTTCAGTGAACTTATTCTCTAATAAGCACCTACATACTTGCTTTAGTGTCTCCACACAAATGATCATGAGATCAATCATCCTCATCAAATGAGCAAGCAACGTACGTACCAATCTATCCGAATTCACTAATCCCCGTTTTAGTAATCTATTGATTGAGAATATTTTAGTTTTAAGCTATCTAAGAATTTATATCTCATTAGCATGATCTCATCATGATTCTAAAAGCATTGCTTAAAACTATAGATTTATCACATATTATAAAAACAGCACCATGTAGATAATTAAATGCCTTTAATAAATAATTATTTTATTAATAAATAAATAAGATTGATTACAAAGTATATGCTTTATCATCATACATGATTGGCTTGTATGCATACTACTTTCAATCTCCCACTTGCACCCATCTTCTCTAAGTGACGATCGAACTGCTGTTGTGTTAACGCTTTAGTAAATGGATCTGCAATATTGTCTTGAGATTCTACACGCTCCAGGGTGACATCTCCTCTTTCAATAATCTCTATGATCAAATAAAATCGCCGCAACACGTGTTTGGATTTCTGTTGAGACCTGGGTTCCTTAGCATGTGCAAAAGCTCCGGTGTTGTCACAGAATAAAGGTACTAGTCCTATAATGCTAGGAACCACACCAAGTTCGGTAATGAACTTCTTCTTCCAAACAGCTTCCTTTTGCAGCTTCACTTGCAGCTATGTACTCTACCTCTGTTATTGAATCAGCAACTGTTTGCTGTTTCGAACTCTTCCAACTCACTGCGCCACCGTTTAAGGTAAACACATACCCCGAAATGGATTTACTGTCATCTTGGTCCATTTGAAAACTTGAGTCTGTGAAGCCCTCTAGTTTCAATTCAGACCCACCGTAGATAAGAAATACATCCTTAGTTCTTCTGAAGTACTTTAGGATATTTTTCACTGCCTTCCAGGGTTCTTCTCCTGGATTCGACTGATATCTGCTTGTTACACTAAGTGCATGAGAGACATCTGGTCTAGTACATATCATATCGTACATGATAGATCCTATTGCTGAAGCATAAGGAATCTTACTCATACGGTCTTTCTCTTCAGGTGTCTTTGGGCCTGTTTCTTGGAGAGATGTATTCCATGGCTCATCGGCATGAGACCTCTTTTGGAATCTTCCATGCTAAACTTCTTTAGCATCGAGTCAATGTACATTCCTTGGGATAAGCCAAGCATCATTTTAGATCTATCTCTATAGATCTTTATCCCCAAAATATAGGATATTTCTCCCAAGTCCTTCATGGAGAAGTGTTTAGATAACCAGATTTTAATTGATTGTAGCATAGGAATATCATTCCCTATCAGTAATAAATCATCAACATATAATACGAGGAATGAAACAGTGCTCCCACTAATCTTCTTGTACACACATGGTTCATCCTCATTTTTGATAAAATCAAACTTTTTGATTGTCTCATCAAAACGGATGTTCCACCTACGAGAAGCTTGCTTCAATCCATAAATGGATCGTTGTAGCTTATAGACTTGATTTGTTCCAACCTTTGAAACAAATCCCTCTGGCTGTGTTATATACATATCCTCCTCAAGTTTCCCATTGAGGAAGGCCATTTTCACGTCCATCTGCTAGATTTCGTAGTCATGGTAAGCTGCAATCGTAAGCAAAATCTGAATGGTCTTGAGCATTGCTACTGGTGAGAAGGTTTCGTCATAGTCAACTCCTTTTCTTTGTTTGAAACCTTTTGCGACCAGTCGGGCCTTATAGGTCTCTACCTTGCCGTCTGCTCCGGTCTTTCTTTTAAAGACCCATTTACACCCAATAGGCCTAATGCCTTCAGGTGGTGAAACCAAAGTTCATACTTGGTTTTCATACATGGAGTCCATCTCGAATTTCATGGCTTCTTGACACTTCTCTGAGTCTTTATTACTCATAGCATGTTCATAATTCAATGGATCATCATCATCTATGATGTGTACCTCATCGTCATCCTCTATGACAAGTCCATACCTATCAGGTATCTTTGGTACTCTTCCAGATTTACGAATTGGGTGTGGTACAGAAGAAATCTCTACTTGGACAGGTTCATCCATTTGATCTGTAGTGTTTTATGGTTCTTGAATTTCTTCAAGATCTATTCTCTTCCCACTGACCCCTTCAAGGATAAACTCCTTTTCCAAGAAGGCAGCATGTTTGGCAACAAACACCTTTCGTTCAGTAGGATTATAGAAATAATATCCTAAACTTTCTTTAGGATATCCCATAAAAGTACACTTATCAGATCTTGTCCCAAGCTTATCATTCTGAGACCTTTTCACATAAGCTGGACATCCCCAAATCTTAACATGTTTAAGACTAGGGTTCCTCCCTGTCCACATCTCATATGGAGTCTTAGGGACAGATTTTGAGGGAACCTTATTTAGTAGATATGTGTAATAACCCTAGATTTTCTATATAAAATAAATCAGAAATTTTGCATATAATTTTTTTTATTATTTAATGACGAGAATAAATGTCTAGTAATGTGAATGATAAATGCGAATATATTTATTACTTGAAAAATTAGAAATAATTTTGAAATAATTAATTACCACAAATTATATTGTTATGGTAATTAATTCATGTAAGCCGAAATGTTTTTATTAATTATTTTCCATGAAAACATGATTGGAAATAATATATGAAGTGGTAATTAGAATTATATAATAAATATTTTATTATATGATTTGTTCAGAATATTTAAGTTAATTATTTTAACTTGATTATTGATGTTGTGTAAGAAAGAGAATTCAGATATGAGATCCAAACCCTGGATTGGGATTGTGATCAAGAGATGAGAATAATAATATTATATTATTTACATAATGATTTTATAGTACCATAAATATGTACTGTGTATATGCGGACAGATAATATTGAGCAATGACGGTCAATTAGGTCATAGCATATTATCGTTCTGTGAAACCCTAATTATTAAACTCAGTTATGAGATATGACTGAGTAGTGACTATGTATATGAAGTTACTGCGTATAAGATGTCGGTAATTAGAAGGAAACCCTAATTACTTTTGTACGTCGATAATTAGGATAAACCCTAATTATTATAACCCTAACCGGTTGAAGTTAGAAATCGTAATGACTGTGTTAGTAACATACATAGATAATTAGAGAACCCTAATGGTCAATTAGAAACCCTAATTGATGACGTTAAGAAACCCTAATTATAGAACCCTAAATTTTCAATCGAAAACCCTAATTTTAAATTATCGGGTTTAATTACGATGTTAATGTATAAATGTTTTAATTTACCAAAGGATGGAAATTAATTGGTAAATGATAAGAATTACCATCTAGTGATTAAATATTACATTTAATTGCCATGTACAAAATTGCCCTTGAAATTATATGGGAAATTACCAAAATACCCTTTTTGTCCATTTTAGTGTATTATTAGTAGCATTGTTGATGGAATCTTCAATTATGCTAGCTAATCAATGGCTTCTAGAAGTTATCCATGCTACTATACCATTACACCCATCAATTATCAGCCTTACATGATTGAATTCAATCAATTCTATAAATTAAGGAGAGATTAAGCTTAAAATGTACACTAAAATTGCCCAACTCTCCAAACTAGACTCTCTCAACCTCTTAGCTCCCAAAAACACTTGCCCATACACTCCTAAGCACAGCCCCACGATCACAAGCATCAAAAACAGAAGATCAAAGTCAGAAATCAAGACATCAAATTAAGAAAAGGTATGAAATCCCAAAAATTAGAAATCCTTCGATTCGATGTTAATTGATGCAATTGATTGATTAAAGTTGTGTAATATGGAGTCTATTAATGTTCTAAGTTGATAAATCAAAGACCCATAACATCAAAGTGCACGAATTTGAAGATTTGAGCAAGTTGGAAAAACCGAATTCTGTGATTTTTCATCAAATGTCAGAGCTTATATCTCTGTGATTATTTACTATTTTTGTTGTTTGTAAGTTGTTATGTGTAGCCTGATATGTGTTCTTTAACATACAAAAATAATCAAGTTCATATCTATTATATATCGGGAGTTATTCATGGTCAAACCCCGTTGACCGAAAACGCTGAAGAACACGAACCCAGATTTTTTTTGAGCAATTTCCGTGGTCAACTTTGACCAGCTATATCTTGCTCATGATATGATTTTTTAGTGTTATGATGCTTTATAGTTGTAATTCTACATGTTTTCTACACACTCCAATTGATAGATCACACAAAAAATACACATATTGCACGTTATAAGGATCCAAAGTAGGCACCTCGACTGTTCTTCGGTTGAAGAACAGCCTAGTCAGACTTTTTGATGGCCAATAACTCTTAGATATAATGTTTTTTAGCCATGATGTTTGTTGTTAACTTTAGTCTTACATGAGTACTACAAGATGTATGTGTTATATTTCCCAGAAACATCACGATACGATTTAAAATCGTGGTCAAACTAGCCCCCTCGAAACTGTCTTGTCAGTGTTCTTGAGGCTCAAAAACACCTAAGGCAACAGATAATCGTCGCTAAAGCCTTTAGCGACGGTTTTGATTTATTTTAAATTTTTTAATTTCTGAAAATTTTGAAAATGATTTAAAAATTAGAAAAATTAGATTTTAATTATTAAAAATACTTAATAAATTCTGAAAAATTATTTTTAAATCCGAAAAATAGTTTTTAATTATTTGGAGTATATTTCATAAATATTTAATATTTTTGGAATATAAAAGGTATTTATTTATTTAATTATAATATTAAATAAATAATTTAAAAATAGTTTTAATTCATGAAAAATCATGAAAAATTATTTTATGGTATAAGAAAATATTTTAAGTTATTTTCCATGACTTTTAATATTTTGTGATGAATTTTATTAATTAATTATTATTAATGATATTAAAGTTATTTAATGATTATATTAAATAATTTAGTTTAAAAATGATTTTAATATTATAAAAATCATTTTAAATGAAAATAAGGTATTTAAAAATATTTTAAGTTATAAAATATAACTTTTAATATTTAAAGGATAATTTCATTAATAATTAAATATTAATGATATTAAGATAATATTAATGATATTTAGCTTATTTAATAATTATTATTAAATAAATAGTTTAAAAATAGTTTTATTTTTTTAAAAATTATTTAAAAAGGATATTAAGGATTTAAAAATATTTTAAGTTATAATTAATGACTTTTAATATTTGAATAAATAATACATTAATATTTAAATATTAATGGTAATTATTTAAAAATGATTTTAATTGTTTTAAAAATCATTTAAGGGTAATATAAATGTTTTAAAAATAGTTTGAGTTATTATAAATAACTTTTATATTTTGGCAATGGTTTCATTAATAGTTTAATATTAATTAATTATTAATGATAATAGAATTGTTTGATGTTTAAATCATTTAATTATGATTCCGATGTTTGAAAATGCATGATAAATTTTAATAAATATTTTAAAATTATTTCAAGTCATTTAAAAATAAAATGACTGATATTTACAGATGTTGAGGTACAAAATAAGAGTCTTAGACTCAGTATTTATCCGATAAAGTTGTCGGTACACCGACAATTATCAGAAATTGTCCCGAACTTAGATATTTAACTGTGTTTATGATTGTTTAGGACGTAATGCCTGTTAGATATATGTGATGATGTGATTAGACCATGTGCTGACTGTAATAGACAGTACTATGTGTTATGATATATTGTTCTAATCGAACGAATGATCTGATTATTGATAGGTTGTGATAAAGAGATAAAATCTAAATTGAGATTTGTAATCAGCAAATCAGACAAGTATCTTACATTTGCATTTTCTTTATGCAATGGACATGAGTAAGAAGTTTCAGAATTCTTTTCTATTCCTGTACAGATTATGGACGCTTTGATTATCAACATGTTAGCTCAGATATATATTCTGTTCGTTAATTTCTAAATGGTTATACAAGTGTCCCCACTTGGATAATCATGGCATTTATTCACATGTTGATACACCTTTGTCAATTACCCGTATATATATGTTGAATTACATATTATTGTTGAGCAAGATTAAAAACCTTCGGGTTTGGAACCAAGCATGTATGAACATCCCTATATGGGAAAATTTTTGCGCCCAAGGCGGATAGAGTGAGCGATGAATTTCGTTCAGGTTATGTAGTATTGATCAATACAGGGTACAACGGGGCTGATCACTCTCCGTGCCCGTAAGTTATGACGGTTTGCGAATGGATTTCTGCTAAACCTTTTCGAAAATGAAACGAATGTTCATAGTATGTTTCTTAAACCCTATTCATGGGTAGAGCCAAATTTTAAGAATTTGAAAGAGAGTTGTTATGTGAATTTTTTTATCAGTACAGATTACTTCACAACTTTCAATTCGTTGTAGAAGTGTTATGTAAAGAGAATACTTATATTCTTTCAACTTATATATATTGTTGCTATTACTTGTTGGGCACTCAAATGCTCATTCTTGCTTAAATTAAATGTTTTCAGTTATGTATGAGCAACCTGAAGGCTCAGGCACGAACAAGGGGAAAGGAAAGCTGTTCGAATGAGTTTATATTATGAGTTAATGGTTATAGTTAGTATTGGTATCTATTCAAGTATTGTAAGGAATGTATTTGAAGGTCTCGTACCTGGGAAGTAAACTTTGATGTATGTAAATTAAGTTTGAATGTAATATTATTATTGTATTATTCAGCTTATAGAAATGGTATCGTGAAGCACCGAGTTCGGGTTTCAAGCACCTGGATTTGGGGGCGTCACAGATTGGTATCAAAGCTGTAGGTTTTAAACGTTAGGAATACGAAACCTAGGTTATAACCTTAGTAGAATGGAGAACGAAAGTTAAGATAGATATTCAGTGAACCAAGAGACGAAGTACTCTGGTGAGAAGTTATAGGATATGATCAGTTGAAGAGATTCATCAAGTTTTAGCTGTACTAAATAAAATATTACTTCATTTTATCGATGAATATATTTTATTTCAGTACTAATGTTGTCTCATTTATTGTGGTCATAGGATGGATGACGAAAGTCAAGATAGTAATTCCTTGACCCAAGAGACGATGGACTCTAGCGAAGAGTACACAGACAGTGAGAAGATAAGAGATTTGATAGTTAGAAACGACGACTTAAAGGTTAGAGCTGAGCAGGCGGAGGCACATAATTGTACTCTCCAAATTTCGGAATAGCAGTACAAGGATGCTGCTCACCGAACACAGATGGAATTAGCTGAGTTACGAGGGAGGTTGGAGCAGAGATATATACAGATAGGACAGTTGAAGGTTGAGATAGAAGCCAAAGACACCAGGATATATACCTTGAAGCAGGCTTTAGACATTGCCTTTATGCGATTCGACACGAAGTGGATAGAGCTGCCTTTCGGCAGAGAAAGATAGGCGTTGATGTGTTTAAAGAGATGGATTGAATAAATTCATCGTCAAACAAAATAAGAGACACCGTATATAGAACTCTTGATTGCTGTGTATATATACTATATGCTAATCAGGGTAACTTATGTATGTAGATGTCTGGTGGAAAAGATATATGGAATAAGAAGGATCAGGTCCATACCCCCGAGCTAATATCGAGGCTAACAGCTGAAATAGAAGCTCACAGGGAACCCAAATCGGACGAGGTGGCTATCGTGGAAAACGTAGCATCAGACCCAGCAATGTTGGATTTGACAGATAGTGATTCAGACACTAAAGTTGAAGCTGCTCAAGCATCAACGGAGGTGCAGTATCTGGAGAACAAGGTTGCTACGCTGGAAAGGTTATGGGAGATAGAGGCGTTGCTTAATATTCAAATGCGTCAAGCATTGCTAGAAATAATGGAAGAGCAGGATGTGCTATGTACATATTCAATAAATGAATATGAATCTAAGATTGAGAAATGAAATGAGTTTAATACATTAATCTTATGCAATAAGGTTTAAAATGTAAGGGTATAATTTATGGTTTTATTTAACCAGATAATGTTGCCAAGACGTCAAACTCGAAACCAAAGGATAGAAGAATCTACTAATGCTGGGGAACGATAGCCAGAACTGATGCAAAACTTTGCAAACATGGTAGCTCAGTCTATGCAGCAGGGAATACCAGCTGCAGGGAACCAGCCAGACAATCTCTTGGCAAATTTCAAAGACTTCAAAGCCGTAGGACCACCAGAATTCAGAGGATCAGCTGACCCTATAGAAGCCCAGACATGGGTGAACGAAATAGAAAATGCGTTCATAATTGCTAGAGTAGATGAGGGGCAAAAGACCGCTTTTGCCACTTATATGTTGAAAGGGGAAGCTAACTTTTGGTGTGAGGCAAATAAGACTCGGGCAGAAGAAGAAGAAATTACTTGGGATAGATTTAAGAATTTATTTTTCGAAAACTATCTCTCCGTTAGTATGCAGTCTAGAATGGAGGTGAAATTCCTGGAGTTAAAACAGGAGAACATGACTGTTGCGGAGTATGCCGCAAAGTTTAATGAGTTGGCTAGGTTTGCTCCACATCAAGTGGATACAGAAGCTAGAAAGGCAAGGAGATTTGAGCTGGGCTTAAAACCCTAGCTCTACAATAAGGTGTCAGTACTGCAAATTAATACTTTTACAGCACTCATGGAGAAGGCTATCATAGCTGAACAGGGAAGTGAGGCCATGAGCCTCTACCACAAGGAGAAGAAGAACAAAAGTAAGTCCGGAGGAGCAGTAAAGATAGAAAATAGTAGTGGGAATAGGGGTGAGAAAAGAATGAGGAATTTTTCTGAGAACGTGCAAGTGAAGTAGGAAGGTACAAAGAAGCAGGTAGTGCAGTGCAAGAACTGCGAGAAGAATCACTTTGACGAGTGTCTGAAGGGCAAGTTTGTATGCTACAAGTGCGGGCAAGAGGGTCATATCTCTCCCAACTGCCCCAACTCAAGGATGATCAGTGGATACTTTATATGCGGATAGACTGAGCATAAGGTGAGGAACTGTCCAAAGAGGGGAATGGAGGCAGGAAACGTAACCACGGGGAGGAGCAGTGGTTCTTTAGCAATAACAGGACCACACTCAACCAGTACCCCAACGGTAGCAACTCCGAGGGTCTTCAACATGACGGTCCAGGATACGGTGGCAGCTGGAAACAGAACTCCAGGTGCTATTTGAATCACTTATATATCTTATGTGATTTTCCTACACATGTAGTAGATTATTTTATTTTGTAAGAAAAGTTGAATAAGGAATTTAAGTTCTTTTAGAAATCAAATTTCAGCCTAATCAGAGTGTTATGAAGAATAGTTAAAGACCAGTTCGATCAAGTATGGTCGAGGTCTATGTACAGTGATTATATGCTATGTACCCTTCTGCATATGAGTTTTAAAGCGGTGATTCCGAGGACGAAATCCTTATAAGGGAGGGTGAATGTAATAACCCTAGATTTTCTATATAAAATAAATCAAAAATTTTGCATATAATTTTTTTATTATTATTTAATGACGAGAATAAATGTCTAGTAATCTGAACGATAAATGCGAATATATTTATTACTTGAAAAATTAGAAATAATTTTGTAATAATTAATTACCACAAATTATATTGTTATGGTAATTAATTCCTATAAGCCGAAATGTTTTTATTAATTATTTTCCATGAAAACATGATTGGAAATAATATATGAAGTGGTAATTAGAATTATATAATAAATATTTTATTATATGATTTGTTCAGAATATTTAAGTTAATTATTTTAACTTGATTATTGATGTTGTGTAAGAAAGAGAATTTAGATATGAGATCCAAACCCTGGATTGGGATTGTGATCAAGAGATGAGAATAATAATATTATATTATTTACATAATGATTTTATAGTACCATAAATATGTACTGTGTATATGCGGACAGATAATATTGAGCAATGACGGTCAATTAGGTCATAGCATATTATCGTGCTGTGAAACCCTAATTATTAAACTCAGTTATGAGATATGACTGAGTAGTGACTGTGTATACGAAGTTACTGTGTATAAGAATGTCGGTAATTAGAAGGAAACCCGAATTACTTTTGTACGTCGATAATTAGGACAAACCCTAATTATTATAACCCTAACCGGTTGAAGTTAGAAATCGTAATGACTGTGTTAGTAACATACATAGATAATTAAAGAACCCTACTGGTCAATTAGAAACCCTGATTGATGACGTTAAGAAACCCTAATTATAGAACCCTAAATTTTCAATCGAAAACCCTAATTTTAAATTATCGGGTTTAATTACGATGTTAATGTATAAATGTTTTAATTTACCAGAGGATAGAAATTAATTGGTAAATGATAAGAATTACCATCTAGTGATTAAATATTACATTTAATTGCCATGTACAAAATTGCCCATGAAATTATATGGGAAATTACCAAAATACCCTTTTTGTCCATTTTAGTGTATTATTAGTAGCATTGTTGATGGAATCTTCAATTATGCTAGCTAATCAATGGCTTCTAGAAGTTATCCATGCTACTATACCATTACACCCATCAATTATCAGCCTTACATGATTGAATTCAATCAATTCTATAAATTAAGGAGAGATTAAGCTTAAAATGTACACTAAAATTGTCCAACTCTCCAAACTAGACTCTCTCAACCGCTTAGCTCCCAAAAACACTTGCCCATACACTCCTAAGCACAGCCCCACGATCACAAGCATCAAAAACAGAAGATCAAAGTCAGAAATCAAGACATCAAATTAAGAAAAGGTATGAAATCCCAAAAATTAGAAATCCTTCGATTCGATGTTAATTGATGCAATTGATTGATTAAAGTTGTGTAATATGGAGTCTATTAATGTTCTAAGTTGATAAATCAAAGACCCATAACATCAAAGTGCACGAATTTGAAGATTTGAGCAAGTTGGAAAAACCGAATTCTGTGATTTTTCATCAAATGTCAGAGCTTATATCTTTGTGATTATTTACTATTTTTGTTGTTTGTAAGTTGTTATGTGTACCCTGATATGTGTTCTTTAATATACAAAAATAATCAAGTTTATATCTATTATAGATCGGGAGTTATTCATGGTCAAACCCCGTTGACCAAAAACGCTGAAGAACACGAACCCAGATTTTTTTTGAGCAATTTCCGTGGTCAACTTTGACCGGCTATATCTTGCTCATGATATGATTTTTTAGTGTTATGATGCTTTATAGTTGTAATTCTACATGTTTTCTACACACTCCAATTGATAGATCAGACAAAGAATACACATATTGCACGTTATAAGGATCCAAAGTAAGCACCTCGACTGTTCTTCAGTTGAAGAACAGCCTAGTCAGACTTTTTGATGCCTAATAACTCTTAGATCTAATGTTTTTTAGCCATGATGTTTGTTGTTAATTTTAGTCTTACATGAGTACTACAAGATGTATGTGTTAGATTTCCCAAAAACATTACGATACGATCTAAAATGGTGGTCAAACTAGCCCCTTCGAAACTGCCTTGTCAGTGTTCTTGAGGCTCAAGAACACATAAGGCAACAGATAATCGTCGCTAAAGCCTTTAGCGACGGTTTTGATTTATTTTAAATTTTTCAATTTCTGAAAATTTTGAAAATGATTTAAAAATTAGAAAAATTAGATTTTAATTATTAAAAATACTTAATAAATTCTGAAAAATTATTTTAAAATCCGAAAAATAGTTTTTAATTATTTTAAGTATATTTCATAAATATTTAATATTTTTGAAATATAAAAGGTATTTATTTATTTAATTAAAATATTAAATAAATGATTTAAAAATAGTTTTAATTCATGAAAAATTATTTTATGGTATAAGAAAATATTTTAAGTTATTTTCCATGACTTTTAATATTTTGTGATGAATTTCATTAATTAATTATTATTAGTGATATTAAAGTTATTTAATGATTATATTAAATAATTTAGTTTAAAAATAATTTTAATATTATAAAAATCATTTTAAATGAAAATAAGGTATTTAAAAATATTTTAAGTTATAAAATATAACTTTTAATATTTAAAGTATAATTTTATTAATAATTAAATATTAATGATATTAAGATAATATTAATGATATTTAGTTTATTTAATAATTATTATTAAATAAATTGTTTAAAAATGGTTTTATTTATTTAAAAATTATTTAAAAAGGATATTAAGGATTTAAAAATATTTTAAGTTATAATTATTGACTTTTAATATTTGGATAAATAGTACATTAATATTTAAATATTAATGGTAATTATTTAAAAATGATTTTAATTGTTTTAAAAATTATTTAAGGGTAATATAAATGTTTTAAAAATAGTTTGAGTTATTATAAATAACTTTTATATTTTGGCAATGGTTTCATTAATAGTTTAATATTAATTAATTATTAATGATAATAGAATTGTTTGATGTTTAAATCATTTAATTATGATTCCGATGTTTAAAAATGCATGATAAATTTTAATAAATGTTTTAAAATTATTTCAAGTCATTTAAAAATAAAATGACTGATATTTACAGATGTTGGGGTATAGAATAAGAGTCTTAGACTCAGTATTTACCCGATAAAGCTGTCGGTACACCGACAATTGTCAGAAATTGTCCCGAACTTAGATATTTGACTGTGTTTATGATTGTTTAGGACGTAATGCCTGTTAGATATATGTGATGATGTGATTAGACCATGTGCTGACTGTAATAGACAGTACTATGTGTTATGATATATTGTTCTAATCGAACGAATGATCTGATTATTGATAGGTTGTGATAAAGAGATAGAATCTAAATTGAGATTTGTAATCAGCAAATCAGGCAAGTATCTTACCTTTGCATTTCCTTTATGCAATGGACATGAGTAAGAAGTTTCAGAATTCTTTTCTATTCATGTACAGATTATGTACGATTTGATTATCAACATGTTAGCTCAGATATATATTCTGCTCGTTAATTTCTAAATTGTTATACAAGTGTCCCCACTTGGATAATCATGGCATTTATTCACATGTTGATACACTTTTGTCAATTACTCGTATATATATATATATATATGTTGAATTACATATTATTGTTGAGCAAGATTAAAAACCTTCGGGTTTGGAACCAAGCATGTATGAACATCCCTATATGGGAAAATTTTTGCGCCCAAGGCGGATAGAGTGAGCGATGAATTTCGTTCAGGTTATGTAGTATTGATCAATACAGGGTACAACGGGGCTGATCACCCTCCGTGCCCGTAAGTTATGATGGTTTGCGGATGGATTTCTGCTAAACCTTTTCAAAAATGAAAAGAATGTTCATTGTATGTTTCTTAAACTCTATTCATGGGTAGAGCCAAATTTTAAGAATTTGAAAGAGAGTTGTTATGTGAATTTTTTTATCAGTACAAATTACTTCACAACTTTTGATTCGTTGTAGAAGTGTTATGTAAAGAGAATACTTATATTCTTTCAACTTATATATATAGTTGCTATTACTTGTTGGGCACTCAAATGTTCATCCTTGCTTAAATTAAATGTTTTCAGTTATGTATGAGCAACCTGAAGGCTCAGGCACGAACAAGGAGAAAGGAAAGCTGTTCGAATGAGTTTATATCATGAGTTAATGGTTATAGTTAGTATTGGTATCTATTCAAGTATTGTAAGGAATGTATTTGAAGGTCTCATACCTGGGAAGTAAACTTTGATGTATGTAAATTAAGTTTGAATGTAATATTATTATTGTATTATTCAGCTTATAGAAATGGTATCGTGAAGCACCGAGTTCGGGTTTAACGTACCTGGATTTGGGGGCGTCACAATATGTAGCCGCTTCTAGGGAATATCCCCAGAATGACACCGAAAGATCAGTAAAACTCATCATAGAACGAACCATGTCCAACAGTGTTCGATTTCTCCTTTCAGATACACCATTCAGCTGTGGCATCCCTGGTGGAGTCCATTATGAGATTATACCATTTTCTTTGAGACAATTGAGAAACTCACTACTTAAGTATCACCACCTCGATCTGATCGAAGAATCTTAATACTTTTGCCCGTTTGTTTCTATACTTCACTTCTGAACTCTTTGAACTTTTCAAATGATTCAGATTTGTATTTCATTAAATACACATATCCAAATCTTGAGTGATCATCAGTGAATGTAATAAAATAAGAATTCCCTCCTCGTGCATTCGTTATCATAGGTCCACATACATCCGTGTGTACTAACGCTAACAACTCTGTAACTCTTTCTCCTTTTCTACTAAAAGGAGATTTAGTCATTTTTCCCATGAGACAAGATTCACAAGTTGGATATGATTCATAATCCGATAGCTCTAAGAGCCCATCTTTATGAAACTTGGATAATCTTGTTTCATTAATATGACCAAGTCTACAGTGCCACATATAGGTACAATTAACATCATCTCTTTTCCTTTTCTTAGTTTGTTCAATTTGAAGTATATTTTCATGCAAGTCAAGAATGTAAAGTCTATTTCGTAAATTATCAACACCATATAAAACATTATTATTATAAATAGAACAACTATTGTTCTTTATTATAATGTCAAAACCATCCATATCCAATACAAATATTGAAATAATGTTTCTAATAAGTGACGGAACAAAATAACAATTATTTAAACTAATGGACTTGCCTGTAGGTAGTGCTAAACAATAAGTCCCTACAGCTAATGCAGCAACCTTTGCTCCATTTTCCACTCGTAGGACGACCTCATCCTTGCTCAATTTTCTACTTCTGACCAGTCCCTGCATATTATTACATATGTGAGAACCACAGCCGGTACCCAATACCCAAGAAGAAGATTGACTTTCAGAAAAATTAATTTCAATCATAAACAAACCTTGATTTGGATTTGAAGCTTCTCCAAGCTTCTTCTGCTTTTGTTCCGCAAGATAATCCTTACAGTTCCTCTTCTAGTGACCCGGCTTGTTGCAATGAAAGTAAATTCCTTTGCTAGCTGGATCAGGTTTCTTTTGATCCTTCACTTTCGCCTTTCCCTTAGCCTTCTTGGATTTCTTCTTTTTAGAAGATACCTTGGGCGTCTTCCTTTTCTTTGAAGAATCATCCACCAGTAAGACATGGTTCTTCTTGGATGGGAAGTGACCTTCAAAAGTTTTCAACATGTTAAGTAACTCAGGCAAGCTAACGTCCAACTTATTCATGTGAAAATTCACAACAAATTATGAGAAAGTGTCCGGGAGTGACTGCAAGATCAAATCTTGACTCAACTCCCCATCCATGACGAACCTAAGTTGCCCAAGACGTTTAATTAGATTGATCATCTTTAAGACATGAGTCTCAACGGTAGTGCCCTCGGTCATCCGAGATCGGAAGAGCTCCTTAGATATTTCATATCTAGCAGTCCTACTTTGCTCACCATACAACTCCTGAAGGTGCAGTAGCATAGTAGGAGCATCTATAGTTTCATGCTGACGCTAATGCTCGTTACGCATGGATGTGAGCATGATACATTGAGCCACAAATGCATCATCTTGCCACTATTTAAAAGTAGCAATCTCTTCCTCAGAGGCTGTCTCTGCAACTTTTGTAGGTACGAACGAATTTAGGACATAAAAAATCTTTTCAGCAGTGAGAACAATTCTCAGATTCCTTAACCAGTCCGCGTAATTTGGTCCGGTCAGTTTGTTAGCATCAAGTATGTTACGTTGTGAAATTAATGAATGTGACATTTTCAAAATTCTGCATATAAAAAGACAATATTTTAGCAAACATTCATTTAATTAATTACCAAAATAAATTAGGTCTTATTTTATATTGGTATCTCCCACTATTTTCTTTAAACTATATTACCCTCATTTATATAGTTCGGCAATATTTAATTAAAGATTTGTTAGTGAGAATAAGTATCCCATTTCAAATATATATAGCCTTGTGTGTGCACAACAAACTATATATAAATAAATAGGTAGACAACTCTTGTCAATTATATCATCATATAACTCCTTATATTTTGCCTCTTAAATCATAATGGTCAAGTGTGTGCACATCTGAACTAAAATGATTTAAGTTAAGTCATACCCAGCATTTTCATATAAGTGAAGAGAAAACTACAGCCCTTGTGTGTGCACAACAAAGCGGTAATGTTCAATTCCTTATAAACATAAAATGTAATAAAAATAACATCTCAAATATTTAATACTCGCATTGTGTGTGCACAACAAACTCATATTAAATATTCAATGCTCTATTATTTTTATCATGCTAGAAGGCGACGTTCGATATTCCAAATATCTTTGAACGTTACAACTTAATATAATTTCATTGAGGAGTTTGTTTAGTCTCATCTTGTTTAGCGTGCATACAAATATATATATATATATATATATATATATATATATATATATATATATATATATAAAATACGTGTCATATTATTAAACATGTGAAGCATGTTTGCATAATATATAATATATATAATACTAGCATGCATATATAGAATACTGTATTCTACCCAGATTGATTATGAACTTTTATTCTAGTTTGGTTCACTAGAGCCACCAAGTGAACCAAAAGGACAAACCCTAGGGTGCAAAAATAAATATTTAAATATAACTATTACATTTAAACCCGGGCTCCATTACAAACGGGTCTTCGAGCACTCCTTGCTCCTTGATCTTCGGTTCTTCAAAAAATTCTAACTAATCCTATACAATTAAACTATTTAATTTAAATAGAAACATTGATCAGCAGTCAAGGGAAAGTACATAGGAGAGAGATAGAATTTACATCAAGAAGAAAATTAAAAAAGACGAGGTACGCAAACCCCATTTAATAAAACTCATTCATTCAAATATCCTACTAAAATAAATCCAATCACATTGGTCAATAGTCCATAATCAATCTCATTTAATATCATACATATCATTATATGTATCAATAAATAAAACATTCATCTTATGAATTAAAATTATTCCATATATATATGAGTATCATTTAATGGGCAATTTTATGTTGCATGAAATCCAATTTCAAGATTAAAATAAACTCTTTATTTTAATTATAAAATTATTAAGATTATAATATATATATATATATATATATATATATATATATATATATATATATATATATATATATATACTTGTTAAGTTAACAGGATGTCAGGATATATAATAACCATATACAAGCATGTGATATATATAAATATCACATGATACCACGTGAATACTAAAGCACGCCATGCGAATCACGGAATAATTAGATTATATATATGTATGCGAATAAAGGAGTAGTAATACAAGTTATTATATACAAGGTGGAATCAAAAGTTTCACGAAAACTGTAACTTAAGTTACATATATAATCTAACTATTAACCAAAACATTCACATGAATGTGCAGGATAACGTTTTTTTAAAAAATCAATCAAAACACGGAATATCACAGGTTTGCGAATTGATTTTTTTTTCTTTATAAAATAATAATTTTATACAACAAATTATGCCCAATAAATTATTCTAAATACATACACAAACATATATGAAATCAAAATAATTAATAATTCGCATAAAGTTTAACTCTGATACCACTATAAGGTTTTGTGAAAATCAAAGTAGCAATCAAATTGTAAAAATAGCGGAAGCAAAATAAAATTAGATTTTAAAATTTTTCACAAACCAATTACTCAGATCATCCTTTATGCATATTATTAATAAAAACGAAGAACAAGAAGTTATGGAATCATACCCTTGTAGATACGAGCTTCCACAGGTACGAGTTCACCTCCTACTTCTCCGCGATCTTCTTGAATCTCCGGGTAGATTCCTTCCTTTGATCAATGTTAGCCACCCAAGTATATGGCCTCCAGAGGTGATCCACCAAGGAAGAATAATTTTCAAGAATAAGGGTGTACTGGTTCAAACCTTAGTTTTTCCTATCTCTATAAAAAAAGGGGGTGTACTCTCCAACTATTGGAATCACGTATCTTTGATATCTGATATAAGACTCCTCTTATAAAGATATCAGGTAAACATATTTAATTAAAATAAGGTATTATTTATTTAATTAAACTCTTTTAATTAATTGGGCTTCCTAATCTTATTAGGGATAATTAATTAAACTCCTTTAACTAATTTTTCCTCCTAATCCTATTAGGAATAAATGAAAGTACTTATATTAAATTAATTTCTAAACTCTTTTAGAAATTAAAATAATAATAATATTAATAATATTAATAAGACTCCTCTTATTAATTTATATTTAATATTTCTAAAATATTAAATAATAAATATTAAGCTATTTAATTTATTTTATCACCATAGATTAAATTAAATATACTTAACATATTATTACGATTATGTCATTAACATCTTAAATAATTATTCTTCCTTTTATGGTGTGACCCTTTAGGTTCTCCATATTAAACAGGTTGTGAATAAATCAATTAGAATAATTCTAATCTTATTTAAATAAATAAATTAAACTATTAATTTATTTAAATAAATAATATTTATTCTACAATAGGGATAAGCCTCCCTAGCGATCAACGACTTTCCAGATAATATAGATTTCAACATTAACCATAAAGAACCTTTGAGTAAATAGTTACATTACAATTCAATCCTTGCACCATACAATGTCCCAATTAAATATAAGACATGGAATTACTGTCAAATCTTATTTTATTTAATTATATGTATTTTGATTCCTAAATGCACAACTCCTAATGAAGGCAAATTAGAAACTACTTTCTAATTTTATTTCACCTTGGCCAAGGATTCCTGGGTTGTCATTTATCGAATCACATAGGATATTTCACTTCTTTTACTAGAAGTGTTAGATTCTTTATTGATCATTCATTATCTCCATATATAACTTATTACACCCAAGCATACCCTTTGATATACTCTAAGAGTCTTAAGGAATAAGTCAAAGTGTAATTCATTATATATAAGATACTATGATGATCTCAAGTCTAAGGATTATTTATGCTACTATCACTACAGGAATTCCTATTGACAGACAAGTAAAACTCCATTAGGTATTCCTTAGCGAGTCACGTTCAGTGAACTTATTTTTTAATAAGCACCTACATACTTGCTTTAGTGTCTCCACACAAATGATCATGAGATCAATCATCCGCATCCAATGAGCAAGCAACATACGTACCAATCTATTCGGATTCACCAATCCCCGTTTTAGTAATCCATTGATTGGGAACATTTTAGTTTTATGCTATCTAAGAATTTAGATCTCATTAGCATGATCTCATCATGATTCTAAAAGCATTGCTTAAAACTATGAGTTTATCACATATTATTAAAACAGCACCATGTAGATAATTAAATGCCTTTAATAAATAATTTTTTTATTAATAAATAAATAAGATTGATTACAAAGTATATGCTATATAATCATACATGATTGGCTTGTATGCATACTACTTTCAGAAGGGTGGTTCTGGATTCATTCTATTTCCTTAATTTAATTATTGTAATTAAGATGATGATTTCTTTGATAGTTTCAGTTTTTAATTCATTTGTGATGAACTAATTTACTTATTAGGCTTATGATGGATCTTATGGTTGAATGATGATTATGTAACCTTTAATTTCAGTTTAATAATTTATCATTCAGTTTATCTATAGTGATTTGTGCTTTAATTTATAAATTGCTTGATCACCAATTTTGTGGGGAATTGTATGGACTCGAGAGATGATATACGAATCTAGACTTAGTCACTTTAGCATATGTTCTTGAATTCTGTGATTGAATAGAATCTTGATGAATGTTAGGGTAGAGATATTCTTAACATCGCATGTAATCGGATAGAGAACTTGAACTTAAACCTTCTTTGATTGTAGTTCACATAGAGATATAGTGAATTAGTTGATTAAGGTGTTTAGTTTAATTCTATCTAATTTGTGGATTTAAGTTAATATGGTATTAGTGTATCGAGAAATGGCTAGTTCTACTTGAGTATTTTTTATTAATAAACTGGGATAATGAATTGAACTGAAATAGGGTGTAGTAATCAAAGTGATACTTGAAGTGAAATCGTAAGCCTAATTCTCTATTATTTTCTTGCAATTATAGTTTTTGAGTTTGTTGATTGCTTAGTATTTTTATATTTTTAGTTTCCTTAGTTTAAATCATTAAATTGGATAGTTTAATAAAATTGGGATTAATATAAAGTTGGTAATTGTTAGGATTAATTTTATACTAGTCTCTGTGGGAATGATACTTGACTTATCATTATATTACTTGTTAACCATGTGCACTTGCGTGTGAGCGTATATAGTTTTTGACCAACAAGTTTCTGGCGCCGTTGTCGGGGAACTTAGTATAGATTTTAATATTTTTCAATATCAGTTTAATTAGTTCAGTTTTATTTAAACATTTTTTTTGTTTTGCTCTTTCTTGTTTCAGGTTCTTGACTTCAGTTTATTCAAATTCGGTCTAAAAACCCAGACTTGCTTCCTTTTGAGGACGATATTAAGAAACGGTTTCAAAGGCTAAGTAAGTGGATAAAGGACACTAGGGAAAACTTTGAGAATTCTGAGACCGAAGAAATAATAGCTGCAGAAGACCAAAAAGCGTTGAGGGATTATTCTACTCCTAAGGTGACTGAACTTCAGTCGAGTATCACCAGGCCAGTGATTGCTGCAAATACATTTGAGATTAAGCCAGGGACTATTCATATGATTCAGAATTCAGTTCAGTTTGGGGGACTAGCCAACGATAATCCGATTGAACACTTGGTCAGCTTTTTAGAGATATGTGACACCTTTAGATATAATGGGGTGTCGGATGAAGCATTAAGAATTCTCTTGTTCCCATTCACTCTGTAGGACAAGGCGAAGAGTTGGTTACATTCTCTACCGTCGGGATCAATAACTACTTGGGAAGACCTTGCTCAGAAGTTCCTGGCTAAATTCTTTCCAGCAGCCAAAACTGCAAAGATGAGAAACGAGATCACCATGTTTGAACAGCAACATGGGGAGGCTTTATATGAGGCATGGGAATGGTACAAAGAATTGCTCAGAAAATGCCCTCATCATGGACTACCCAAATGGCTGCAGATGAATACGTTTTATAACGGGTTGAATGGGAATCTTAGGACTAGTATAGATGTAGCGTCGGGTGGAGCGTTCATGGCCAAGAATTATGAGGAGGCATATGAGTTAGTTGAAACTATGGCAGCTAATAACTACCAGTGGCCTACAGTAAGGATGAAACAGCCTAAGGTAGCTGGGGTATTAGAGGCAGACGGAGTAACAGCGTTGGCGGTACAGATTGCTGCCTTATTAAAGAAAATCGATACTTTGACGGGTGCACAACCACAACAGGTAGCATATGTTTATGAATTATGTGCAGGAGAACATCCTACAAAACAGTGTGTCATCATCGGTTTAGTTTGTGGGCAGCTACAATAGGATTCCGCAGAATATGTATTAAAATGCCTACAACCCGGGGAATAGGAACCATCCTAACTTTTCATGGAGCAACAATCAAATCAGCAGACTCCACGACATTCTTATCCCCCGGGGTTCCAAAATCAGTATCAATAAGTAGCTCTGCATCAAGAAAAGAAAACAGACTTAGAAGAGCTTTTGATGAAATATATATTGAGAAACGAGGCAGCAATGAAAACACAAGCAGTGGCCATCAAAAATTTAGAAAATTAGATGGTACAGTTGGCCTTAGCATTGAATAATAGGCCGCATGGGACTTTACAAAGTGACACAGAAAAGAATCCGAAGGGGAATCATGAGCAGTGCCAAGCAATCACGTTGAGGAGTAGTAAACATCTTGATGGAAAAATTTTAGAAAACTTATCACAACAAGATGTCACGGAGGATGAAAATAAAGTGGTTGCAGAGAAACATGATGGAGAAAAGCAAGGGGACAAGAGCAAGTCAGTTGTGGAGCCAATTATGTATCCTCCACCGCCGTTTTAGTAGAGGGTTCAAAAACAGAAATTAGATAAGTAATTTGCTAAATTTTTGGAAGTTTTCAAGAAACTTCAAATTAATATTCCATTTACAGAAGCCCTAGAACAAATTCCTAGTTATGCCAAATTCATGAAGGGTATTCTGTCTAGGAAGAAAAAGTTAGAAGATTATGAAACTGTGGCGTTGACAGAGGAATGCAGCATAATTTTACAGCAAAAGTTACCTCCAAAGTTGAAGGATCCGGGGAGTTTTACTATACCGTGTACGATCAGTAATATGGCCTTCAAAAAGTGTTTATGTAACTTGGAAGCAAGTGTAAACCTCATGCCATTATCCATTAAATCGAATTGGGTCTACCAGCTCCAAAGCCTACGAACATATCACTGCAGTTAGCGGATAGATCGGTAACATATCCGAGAGGCATTGTGGAGGATATTTTGGTTAAGGTGGACAAATTCATATTTCCAGCTGATTTCATAATTTTGGATTTTGAGGAAGATAAGAACATCCCAATCATCTTAGGGAGACAATTCTTATCTACGGGTAGGACTTTTATTGATGTACAAAAAGGTGAATTAACCATGAGGGTCCAAGATCAGGAAGTCACATTCAATGTGTTCAAAGCCATGAAGTTCCCTACAGATGAAGAGGAGTGTTTTCAGGTGAATGTCATCGACCGTATAGTTAATGATGACATGGTAAAAGGTTTGGTCAGTGATCCATTGGAAACTAAACTGCTGGGGGATGAGAATTTGGATGATCCAGAGTTCGTGGATTATTTGCACATGTTGGATGCTTTGTCGAGGGTTAGTAGATTTAAAGTTCCATTAGAGCCATTACACATGGAGGAAAAAGCTTCAGCTCAGATGAAACCTTCACTCGAGGAGCCACCCACTCTTGAGCTCAAACCACTTCCTAAACACCTCAGGTATGCTTATTTAGGTGATTTAAATACTTTACCTATTATTATTGCATCTACACTTAACGAATTGCAGGAAAGTAAATTGCTAAGAATTTTGAGAGAATACAAGTCTGCGATTGGCTGGACCATTGCCGACATAAAGGGGATCAGCCCCTCCTTTTGCATGCACAAGATTCTCATGGAAGAGGATGCGAAGCCAACAGTGGAGCAGCAGAGATGATTAAATCCAATCATGAAAGAAGTAGTAAAGAAAGAAGTTTTGAAGTGGTTGGATGTGGAAATTATTTACCCGATTTCAGACAGTGCATGGGTCAGTCCAGTACAGTGTGTGTCGAAAAAGGGAGGAATGACAGTGGTCAAGAATGAAGATAATGAGCTGATTCCAACGAGGACATTGACCGGATGGAGGGTGTGTATGGATTACAGAAAGCTAATTAAGGCAACCCAAAAGGATCACTTTCCTCTTCCCTTCATTAATCAGATGTTGGACCGACTAGCTGGACATGAATACTACTGCTTACTAGATGGATACACGGGGTACAACCAAATCGTCATAGCTCCTGAGGATCAAGAGAAGACCACCTTTACATGCCCATATGGCACCTTTGCATTTAGAAGGATGTCCTTTGGGTTATGTAATGCACCAGCTACATTCCAAAGATGCATGATGGCTATCTTCTCAGACATGGTAGAGAAAGAGGTGGAAACGAATTTGGTACTCAACTGGGAGAAGTGCCACTTTATGGTTGAAGAAGGGATAATTCTAGGGCACAAGGTATCTGCTAAAGGTTTAAAGGTTGATAAGGCAAAGCTGGATACAATCGAGAATCTTCCACTGTCGAATTCAGTAAAGGGAATCCGCAATTTTCTTGGACATGTCGGGTTCTACAGAAGGTTTATAAAAGATTTCTCTAAGATTACAAAACCCTTATGCAGTCTTTTAGAGAAGGATGCGATATTCAAATTTGACGAGGAGTGTAAAACAGCATTTGAACAGTTGAAAAAAAAGTTGACTACAGCGCCAGTTATCATCGCACCAGATTGGACCATGCCCTTTCAGCTGATGTGTGATGCGAGCGACTATACAGTAGAGGCTATTTTGGGGCAACGCCGAGAGAAAATATTCCATGCCATATACTATGCAAGTAAAACTCTTACAGATGCACAATTGAGCTACACAACTACCGAGAAGGAGTTACTTATAGTGGTATATGCCTTTGACAAATTCAGAGCATACTTGATTGGGACAAAGGTGGTGGTTTACACGATTCACTCGGCAATTCGCTACTTGATTTCGAAGAAGGATGCTAAGCCTAGATTAATCAGATGTATCCTTCTCCTCTGAGAATTTGATTTGGAAATAAAGGATAGGAAGGGGACAAAAAATTAAGTAGCAGACCATCTATCCAGGCTGGAAAACCCGGATAAAGATGAAGCAGATAAGTGTGTGATCAATGAATCGTTCCTGGTTGAATAGCTATTTGGAGTTAATTCAGAATTTCCATAGTATGCGGATTTTGCCAACTATTTGGTGAGCAACATCCTTCCCCCTGATCTGACGAGACAGTAGAAAAAGAAATTCCTACATGACGTTAAGTGGTACATGTAGGATAAGCCATACTTATTCAGACAATGCACCGACAAGATGATTCGAAGGTGTGTGCCATACAATGAAGTGAAGAATATTCTACACGAGTGTTATTCGTCTGCATATGGGGGACATTATGGTAGTGAGCGGACAGCGGCCAAGGTACTATAGTCAGGATTCTATTGGCCTACGGTGTTCAAGGATGCCCACCAGTTTGTGAAAACTTGTGACAGATGTCAAAGGGTGGGTAACATATCAAAGCGGAATGAGATGCCACTACAGACTATCATGGAAGTGGAAATTTTTTATGTATGGGGGATAGATCCATCTTTCAACAACCTATACATCTTGCTAGCGGTTGATTATATGTCAAAATGGGTTGAAGCCGTAGCACTCCCTACAAACGATGCCAAAGTGGTTCTCAAGTTCTTACATAAGAATATCTTTATGAGATTTGGCACGCCAAGAGCTATTATCAGTGATGAGGGTAGTTACTTCTGCAACAGATCATTCACAGCTCTTTTGGCAAAATAAGGGGTCAATTATAGAGTGGCTACAACATATCACCCCCAAACGAGTGGTCAAGCTGAGGTGTAGAACAGAGAGCTGAAGAAGATTTTAGAGAAAGTAGTGAACCCAAACAGAAAAGATTGGTCTCTAAAATTGGATGACGCACTATGGGCGTATAGGACATCATACAAAACACCGATTGGGATGTCTCCATACCAATTAGTCTACGGGAAAGCGTGTCACCTCCCTGTGGAATTACAGCATAAAGCTTATTAGGACATTCAGAAACTTAATTTTGACCAAGCAGTCGCATGAGAGAAAAGATTGCTCCAACTAAATGAACTAGATGAGTTTCGACTGCAAGCATACAAGAACTCAAAGTTATACAAGGAAAAGGTAAAGAAGTGGCACGACCAAAAGATCATGTAGAAAAAGTTTGAACCGGGACAATCAGTATTACTGTTCAATTCACGACTGCTGTTGTTCCCAGGGAAGCTCAAATCTAGATGGTCAGGGCCATTCACAATCAAGAGGGTTTTCCCACATGGCGCCGTTGAGTTATACAGTAGGAATCCATTGGAGATGTTTAAAGTCAACGGTCATCGGCTGAAGCATTATTAGGGTGGTGACATCGATAATGATGTCATCGCAATCACACTTGCCGACGCGCCATGAACAGGGAGTAGTCAGGCTGAAAAACTTAAAATCAAGCGCTTCTTCGGAGGCAACCTAATTTTACAGTTATTCTCAATATTTTAAGCAGGCTAAGTAATTAGTTGTTTAAAGTATAAGTTTAGCGATTTATTAGGTAGTTAGTCGAGTTATGTTCTCTAGTAAATTCACCCTTCAACGTTCAATGTTCATGTTATTATCTTAAATTTATTAATTTTTGGTGTTTCAGGTACTTGGGAAGTGCATGAATATGTGTTGAACGCAAAGAATCAGAAAAATCAAGTTCAGCTGCAGTGTACCCCCCCTACACCGGGGCGGACTTTTTATGAAGGAACTCCCCGCCGGGGCGAACAATTAACAAAGAACACCCCAGCCGGGGCAAGGGACTTTAGCCAAAAATAAAATACCCCCCCCCCCCGCCGCCGAGGTAAGCATCTATAGCTTATCACCCGCCCCCCCCCCCCCCGCCGGGGCGAGGGTACGGGAAGTTGAATAGACAAATTCAGCACTTACACACATTTAGCCCATCTTCTCCACTTACTTCTCTCACAACCGGCTCCTATACCTCCATTAACCACAATTAAGCCACACGACTTCCCACTAACGTACGACAAAACTTACATTACTTCCTCTCTATAAATCCAAGCCCTAGCCACATCAATTTCATCCCATTCCATACAATTTCACCCATAATAGAGCTTGAATTCTTCTAGTTCGGGTTTCAAAAAGGAGGAGAGTACTTCAATTGGCCTCAGCCACTACATCAATATCACCATTGAAGGAGAAATTAGTACAATCAACGAGGGTAAATTTCTTTGCTAATCATTATTCTAAGTTATTCCACATAGTTGGGTTATAGTGATCAAATTTGGGAGTCTAGTGGGTCGTGCACACCAAGTGTTCGACAATTTTTTTAAGTAAAGTTTGTGGGGATTGTGGCTAGAGTTCATCCATTCCAGTATCATGGCACCAAAACCAGCATCGAAAAGACAGCGAGGCGAGAGCTCCAGGTCTACACCACCGACTCGAGCTTTCGATAGAAGAAAGTTCATGAGTGCTAACGCCGCCGATCGCTATGACTATCTACTGACCAAGACACTAACCCCAGAGTGCGGCTTGGCACTTGACAACGTCGATGGCGAAATGAAAAGATAAATATATGAAAAAGGGTGGGATAGGTTCACTGACGAGTTAGAGCCAGCGATTGTTAATATGGTAAAGGAATTCTATGCCAATACGAAGGATAAGGCCCCATTCATAGCATTCGTGAGGGGCAAGCAAGTACCTTTCAGTTCTGACGCTATTAACGAGTGCTACCAACTGTGAGTTCCTGTGGACTGCCAGTATGCCTATTTGTACGACCATAATCCTGACTATGAGTCTATTTTAACTGAAACAACAAAGCCGCTATGGTAAAATATGGTACGCGTTTATGTGCGCCAAGCTATTCCCGTCCACACATACGACAGAGGTGACAAAGGAAAAGATACTTCTTTTGTATGCAATCGTGCAGGACTTTCTCATCGATGTAGGTACCATCATCAGTTTCTCCATACGAAGATGCCTACGAGGACCATTTTTCGGCGGCCTGTCATACCCATCCCTCATATGTGGGCTATGCATGCAGGCTAGAGTGAGGTGATTCGGTGATGAGACTACACAATGCCGCTTCAGACTTTGGACACAAGGATGATCGCACGATATACAGTGTTTCCCGGGGGCGAGTCGCGTCCAAGAGTGGTCGAGTTCATATTTCCACCAGCCTCTGAGGAGGAGGCTGATGCTGAGGACACCTTTGATGACGATGAGTTACAGGCGGATGAGAGGATGGGAGAGCAGGACACTGAGGAGATGCCGCAGTCCGACAGAGATATGTTTAGCCCTCAATTTCAGAGCCTACAGAGACAAGTGGATGGGTACAACAAGGATACCAACAGACAAATGAGGAGACTCGTGGCTAGACAGGACCATATGCTTGAGGCCATGAATATGTCATTCGTCTCCCTAAATGCGACTCTCCAAAGTTTTAATCCAAATGCTCAGTTTCCATACCAGCAGCCTGCCCCAATGCCAAGATTTCCATCGTCCAATTCTGACAATGAAGAACAACAGTAACCACCACCTCAAGCTTAGACAATTACAAGGAAGTCCTCGTACACCTAGTGTTTTATCTTTACAATGAGGACATTATAATTGTTTAGTTTGGGGGAATTAGTTAGTTCATTTTGTTATGGTTGCATTTTTAATTTAGTTATTTAGTTTTGCATAAGTGATCATGTGTAGTTTAGGTTTATTTTTTGTTTGCATTCATGTAGTGCAATAGTTGTATAGTATAGTGGTTTTGTAAATAGTTTTTACTAATTTTTAATTCTATTATGTTTATTCCATATCTAAAAAAAATTAGTTAAAGTATTGTGTTGTTTTGCATGAATCCAGCTGTTAGATAGTACATTCTATTTTGGGCCAATGATGAGACTGGGATTAAGTAGACAAGTACTGTACCGACTATTAGAACTTTGACGTGATTTTCTGTTATGAATTGGATCTTTACCTGTTTGAAACTGGTTTAATCAAGGTTAGCACGTTAGAGACAACTATGTTGACTGATTAAGTTTAAATTAGCGCATAATGGACTTCTTAAGGATAATACTAGTTTAAATGAATGAAAGGCATGAATAGGTGGAGATGGCTAAATTTAGACAAAAACTTAAGTTTAGGGGAAAGATTTGGGATATATAAGCTTAATAAAAAAATGAAAAAAAAACAATAAAACGAGAAAAGAGCAAAAAGCCCCCGTTATGAAAAGTAAAGCATAAGTATCCTGGATTGGACTCTTGAACTTGGTGGATGTTGACTTTAGTTGGATCTAGCTTGTTCATGAATTTTGTGAGTTTACAATGTATAATGCCTTTAAAGAGATCTATTATGTGTTGTATTTAGCATTATATCAGTTAGCATGGATGTTGAGCACACACACACTATGTCAGTAATAATAGTTTAAGATTTGATGATTGACTGGAAAATTATTGATTGGTTTTGATATAAAGTAATGTCATGTTTACTTGATTTCTTTGAGGCCGGTTGAACATGACTTGTTTCTATTACGACTGCTGGATTCGTAGGCATATAGACTAGTTGTATTCCATTCCATTACATAGCATTCTATTGTACTTTTATTTTGTTTTGTGCTCGAGGACTAGCATGAGTTTAAGTTTGGGGGAGTTTGATGAGTGGGTTTTATACCTACGAATCAGCCTCTAATTCGAGCTTAAACTGTGTTAATTTGTTATGTTTGTGATTCGTTTTACTTGTTTAGTGTTATTTTTATGTTTAGGTATGGTGGCATAGCATTTGGACTTAAATGGTGGTTTCGTGGCGAAACTTGGTAAGAAAAAGAGCTAAAGTTGTACTGCAGTAGAAAGACCCCCCGCCAGGCCAGACTTTATAGAGGCAAAACCCCTGTCGGGGTGGGGTTACTTGACCAAAGACAATAGCACCCCCCGCCAGGGCGGGCACTTAAATGAGAAAAACCCCCGCCGGGGCGAGGGTACAGGAAAAGGCCAGAGTCCTGTTTCGATATTGTTGTTGCAGTGGCGTGAAGGAATGAGGTTAGCATGGTTTAGAACTGTAATTGGCGTCGAGTTATGGTCTGAAGATGGATCTTAGGCTATATATTAACAAGAAATAACAATATTCAAGGAATCATACAATTAATCATACAATTAACTAGCAATTAGAAGCCCTAATTTGAGCAACAGCATTGGAGGAAGGATTGAAGGTTAAAGTTACGATAATTGCAAGTTGGAGCTAAGGAGAAGGGTGGTTCTGGATTCATTCTATTTCCTTAATTCAATTATTGTAATTAGGATGATGATTTCTTTGATAGTTTCAGTTTTTAATTCATTTGTGATGAACTAATTTACTTATTAGGCTTATGATGGATCTTATGGTTGAACGATGATTATGTAACCTTTAATTTCAGTTTAATAATTTATCATTCAGTTTATCTATAGTGATTTGTGCTTTAATTTATAAATTGCTTGATCACCAATTTTGTGTGGAATTGTATGGATTCGAGAGATGATATACGTATCTAGACTTAGTAAATTTAGCATGTGTTCTTGAATTCTGTGATTGAATGGAATCTTGATGAATGTTAGGGTAGAGATATGCTTAACATCACATTTAATAGGATAGGGAACTTGAACTTAAACCTTCTTTGATTGTAGTTCACATAGAGATATAGTGAATTAGTTGATTAAGGTGTTTAGCTTAATTCTATCTAATTTGTGGATTTAAGTTAATATGGTATTAGTGTATCGAGAGATGGCTAGTTCTACTTGAGTATTTTTGATTAATAAACTGGGATAATGAATTGAACTGAAATAGGGCGTAGTAATCAAAGTGATACTTGAAGTGAAGTCGTAAGCCTAATTCTCCATTATTTGCTTGAAATTATAGTTTTTGAGTTTGTTGATTGCTTAGTATTTTTATATTTTTAGTTTCCTTAGTTTAAATCATTAAATTAGATAGTTTAATAAAATTGGGATTAATATAAAGCTAGTAATTGTTAGGATTAATTTCATACTAGTCTCTGTGGGAACGATATTTGACTTATCATTATATTACTTGTTGACCACGTGCACTTGCATGTGAGCGTATATAGTTTTCGACCAACACCAACTAAGCCCAGAAAGCTACGTACTTTGGTTACTAACTTAGGTTACTCCCAACTTTGTATTGCTTCAATCTTTGCTGGATCTACTGAGATTCCATACTTTGATATCATGTGCCCAAGGAATGCTACTTCCTTAAGCCAGAACTCGCATTTCTTCAACTTGGCATATAGCTTATTTTCACAAAACTTTTGGAGTATCAGCTTCAAGTGTTGATCGTGATCTACATGGCTTTTTGAGTAGATGAGGATGTCATCAATAAAAACAACCACAAAATGATCCAAATATTCCTTGAATACTCGGTTCATCATATCCATGAAAGCCTCGGGAGCATTAGTCAATCCAAAAGACATGACTAAAAATTCGTAATGCCCGTACCGAGTTCTGAAAGCAGTCTTTGGAATGTCATCAGTTTTAATCTTTAACTGATGATATCCGGAACAAAGATCGATCTTTGAGAAATATTTAGCACCTTGCAACTGGTCAAACAAGTCATCAATGCAAGTTAACGGGTACCTATTTTTTATGGTGACATGGTCCAACTCCCGATAGTCATTGCAAAGTCGCATACTCCCATCTTTCTTTTTCACAAATAAAACAGGAGCACTCCAAGGAGATGTACTAGGACGAATGAAACCAATATCTAACAACTCCTGTAGTTGGGTTTTTAACTCCTGAAGTTCAATAGGAGTCATTCGATATGGGGTTTTGAAAATGAGTTTTGTACTGGGATCAAGGTCAATACAAAATTCGATTTCACGCTCTGGGGATAGGCCAGAAAGTTCTTCAGGAAATTCATTAACAACATAAATATTATTTAAATCTGACGTATTTTTGTTCAAGTCCATGATATGGGCTAAGAAAGCTTGACATCCGTTTTTCAATAAATGAATGACTTTATGGCTTGATATGATAGTGATTTACTTTAGTCGTTTGGTTGTTTGAATTCGCATAACAGGTTGGTTAGAAATATAAAAACTAACAACCTTACGAAAATAATCAATTTTAGCATGATGAGTAGTTAACCAATCAATCCCTAAAATCATATCAAATGCTAGTATCTTTAAAGAGATGAGATCAACAGGTAATGTGATGGTGCCAACTTGAATCAAGAAAAATTTCTAAACAGTAGATGTAGTGAAGGTTTCTCTTAATGGAGTTTCAGCAGATAAGTCAAAGTCTAATTTCTCAGGGGTCAAGTTCAAACGTTGAGCACAAGCAGGAGAAATAAAAGAATGGGTAGAACCGGTATCTAATAAGGTATAGACTTCGAAAGAGTTTATGATTAGCTTACCCGTGATAACTTCGTTTGGGTTTCTCGTCTTTTGGGAAGTCACGACAAACGCTCTTCCTTGAACCACCGACTTTGTTTTGCTCGTAGCCGCCTTTGGTGCCACCGTCCCAGCTGGACTTGACTTCGCTACAGGACAAAATCGAGCTATGTGGCCATCTTTTCCACAGCTAAAACATACCTTGGAAGGCAGTGAACAGTTTGGACTTATGTGTCCCTCCTCTCCGCATCTATAGCATCTAACTGGCGGTCTTTCTCCTCCCCTAGAAACTGTAGCTGTTGTTGGTGCTGCTGTCGATGTCTTTCCGTCATTACTAAATCTTCTCTTCTTGAAATTTCCACTTGAATCATTTCTTCTATTATCTTGGCCATGATTACCACCGAAGTGGTTACCATTTCTGGCACGTTGGCTATCACTGCTTCGATGATTGTTGCCACTGGTAAGACTATTCTCATGCTACCGGTTGCTGTCTTTTTGTTGAGCTGACTCATAATCCCGCTCCAATAACTGAGCCCTATTCACTACATCTGAATATAAGCAAAGTTTATGAGATATAAGATGTTGACTAATTTCGGGTTTCAAACCTCTTAAAAACATTCGCGTCATCCGCTCCTCATTGTCTACCAAATGAGATACAAACCGGGATAACTCCGCAAACTTTACCTCGCATTGTGATACAGTCATATTGTTCTGCTCCAGTTTTATGAATTTCACCTCCTTCATGTGACGAATACTTTCTACTTGTCGTTGAATAATTCTTGGAACCTCTCCCAAGACATCTTAAGTGCGGACAGATGAGTACGTTCTACGGAATCCCACCAGTAATCTGCCTCTTCGCGCAACATAAAGGTGGCGAATGGAACCTTTTGCTCTTCAGTGCATCCCAAGATATCAAATATCGTGGTAATCTGCTTAATCCATGTCTCTGTCTTCAGTGGCTCTGGCTTTTCCAAAAATTCCGGCTGTCCCAACTCCTTGAATTACTTAGCAGTGACCAGTCGTGAGTTGCCATTGTTTCCACCTGTATTTTGAATAGGAGTCTCTCTCGTCTAGTTTTATATGAATTGTAAAAAGCTCCTAAACATCCCATCATTCATCATTTAGTCGGTGTTGTTGTTTACAAGAGGATTAGTGCCTTCTTGATGCACATTATCATGGTTGTTGATTATCAGCGTCTCAATGGTCGCATGTACTCTATTGCTCATCTTAAAATTTTTAGATGTCATTCTCAAATACTGCCACAAAACAATTGTTAATTAAAGAAATTCGCATGCCACATATTAACCCTATATTCTGACTGACCAATAACAAATAAGTTTAGGTAGGACACACTAGCAAAGGATTTACTCGTCACTCCCTTCCTAGTTCTAACCCCAGATCTCCATCAGATATCATATCCCTAAGCTCTGATACCAACTGTGACGGCCCCAAAATAGGTCCACACAACCCATTCTGAGTCGCCAAATACATGGTACAGAAACCAAATACAAACTTCATTAATACAGTTGTCATGTAAAAGACGACAACACATGGGCTGTGAGTTTTAGGTCAAATATTGTCTTGTAAACAATATCCAAACTCAAATAAAGTCATCATTACAATTATTGATACATTATTTTATAAAATAGTGAGGACTGCTATAATAACTGTCTTAAACCATCACTCCGCATCCCGACTAGTTCCAACTATATCCTCGCCACCTGAGAAGAACAATGGAACAAAAAGGAAAAGGGTTAGCTCAACTAGCCCAATAAAAAATATTATGACTAAGATAATGTAGAAAAAATTATCCTTAGTCCTCAACAGGGAAAAATCTTATAAAATATAATAGACAACAAGTTTTAGATCAACAACTGCAGTGGAAACAATAATCCATTAGAAGAGTCAAGTAGGACATGAAATCTACTATCTTCTATGATTTAAATGTCCATCATCAATATTTTATTCCTGTAACATCATTCAATAAATATTTCAATTCAATGAATTATCCATGCACTACGGGCCAAGGATATTCGTCAGTATCACCAGTGGTCGTGCTCATGCCAAACACATGTCCATCTATGCACTACGGGCCAAAGAGGACTTTCACCACAAACCTTATCTGTAACATTAAAGGTTATGATTATACCAATACATAATTCATGGTCATAATCATACCAATCAACAGTCCATCTTTGCACTACGGGCCAAAGATAACTTCTGGTACAATATAAGCATGAGGATGATGACAATGATACAAAGATTCAATCAAGTGAGATAAAGGATAAATATTAGAGAAATATAATTCAATTTATCTAGAGTTCAAAAATGTCTAAATTGTAAACATGATAACTGCTTTGTGGAGTAAAATTCAAGAATAATATTCATGTGTCAAAAATAATTTGAACAGAAAAGAAATCAATTTTTATCATGAATAGTACCCCGGGTGAATAGTACCCGAGTGAATAGTACCCCGTGAATAGTATTTCGTGAATAGTACCCGACATGAAAATATGGAAATTTATCAAGAAAGTTCAGATCAATATTCCCGTGAAATGATATTAGATGAAGCGCAAATCTTAAGAAATTTCTAATCATTTCAGGAATTATAAAAGCAATACTTACCATAGTAAGTTTAAATTTAGGAATACGAAATAAAATAATATCCCTTCCATAATATGGAGTATGAAAGAAAATAATATTTCTTACGAGTATTGCAAAAAAAATAAAATACTTTACCTTAGTAGAAATTAGATTTGACTAGAATATCGGTTATTATTCTGAGAAAATCTTGCACAAAAAGTTACACTGAAAGTATCTTTATACTCAAGAAAAATACTCACAATATTATAGAGTAAGAATTTCTGATATTGAAGGTGTGTTTTAGGAAGGAGGGGTTACCCCTTATTTATAACGCAGCACGAAAGGAAAATTTAAAATTTTCTACCTAACTTTTTGCCTAATTCTCCTCCGCCTAACATTTTTTCTTCTCCTGCATACCTAACTCTCCTCTTTTTTCAAAAGTTGGGCCCACAATTTGGCAAATTTGTTTACAGGAGAAATTGCCCACTAAACATAACTTTTATCACATACATTTATATATATATATATATATATATATATATATATATATATATATATATATTATAATAACATTATTATTTAAACAATGATAATGTATTATAATAATATAATTGAATGAATATTTTATCAGAGAAAATAACTGTAATTTCATAGAAAAATATGTCAAACTTTCAATAAATATCTCATGCTGAATTCCTTCATTTAAATAAAAATTGAACCAATCTCCACCACATAATATTTAATATTATAAGTTCACAATATCAACAACCAGATCATTCTCAGGAAAGAGGGGGCTTTCCGATAAGGACTTCTCCTTATTGGCGTGCAATTAGGTGACCAAACCTCTTTTCTGGACAGAATTTTCTAAACATTGCCAATAATGTTAACTAATAATATGAATAATTGTATCGTGTCAATTATTGATTTAATAATGTAAAATATTGTGCATATGAAACTGTGACAATAATTGAATCAATAATATAAGAAACTGTGCAACAATTACTGTAACAATTATTGAATAAAACTTAGTGACTTCTTACGTAAGAATCAATAATCCAAAAATATTGTGCAATACCCTGTGCTACTGTGCAACCACGCGTATTACTGTACTTTTTATCAGCGGGTATAACAACAGTTAACGGTAAAAATTTTGTCGTTATTTTTATAAAAAGGTTATTTCTGTCACTTTCTAAATCTGACAGTTATTCTGTTATGTGGTCTACCAATGATTGTGCCGTCGTACGGATATTTCCCGACAAAAAGAATATTCTCCGACCAAACGAATATTTTATAGCCACTTGCTTACTTTGTAAAAAGTGCACATTTCACCCATAACTAAAGCATTATATCAAATCAATACCTTATTATTCAAAATAATAATTAGAGGAATAAAATCTTTATTCATAAAAAGTTGGGGTCTTACAGTTACAGAGTTGCTAGCGTTGGTATACACAGATGTTTGTGGACCTACGACAACGAATGCACGAGGAGGGTATTCTTATTTTATTACATTCACTGATGATCACTCAAGATTTGGATATGTGTATTTAATGAAATACAAATCTGAATCATTTGAAAAGTTTAAAGAGTTCAGAAGTGAAGTAGAGAAACAAACTGGCAAAAATATTAAGATTCTTCGATCAGATCGAGGTGGTGAATACTTAAGCGGTGAGTTTCTCAATTTTCTCAAAGAAAATGGTATAATCTCACAATGGACTCCACCAGGAACGCCACAGATGAATGGTGTATCTGAAAGGAGAAATCGAACATTGTTGGACATGGTTCGATCCATGATGAAATTTACCGACCTTCCAGTTTCCTTCTGGGGATATGCCCTGGAATTGGCTACATACCTACTTAACAAGGTACCTACCGAATCCGTCCCTAAGACCCCATATGAATTATAGGCAGGGAGGAAACCAAATCTTAAGCATGTTAATACTTGGGGTTGTCCAGCTTATGTCAAAAAGTTTGAAAACGATAAGTTACAGACTAGATCTGGCAAGTGTAGATTTGTGGGATACCCTAAAGAAACATCAAGGTATTATTTCTATCATCCAACTGATCAAAAGGTTTTTGTTGTGAAACATGCTACCTTCTTGGAAAATGAGTTTATCCTTGAAGGGGTCAGTGGAAGTAAGATATATCTTGAAGAAGTTCAAGAACCACAAAATACTACGGATCAAAGTCAGGTACCTAACCAAGTGAAAGAATCTATTGTAACACACCTTATTCATAAATCTGGAAGAATACCGAAGTTACCTGATAGGTATGGATTCGTCATAGAGGATGAAGATGAGGTATGCATCATAAATGATGATGATCCATTAAATTACGAACAGACTATGAGTAGTAAACACTCAGAGAAGTGGCAAGAAGTCATGAAATCTGAGATGGACTCCATGTATGAAAACCAAGTATGAACTTTGGTTTCACCACCTGATCAAGGAATTAAGCCTATTGGGTGTAAATGGGTTTTTAAAAGAAAGACTGGAGTAGGCGACAAAGTAGTACCTATAAGGCCCGACTGGTCGCAAAAGGTTTCAAACAAAGACAAGGGGTTGACTATGACGAAACCTTCTCACCAGTAGCGATGCTCAAGTCCATTCGTATTTTGCTTGCGATTGCAGCTTACCACGACTATGAAATTTGGCAGATGGACGTGAAAACGGCCTTCCTCAATGGGAAACTTGAGGATGATGTGTTTATGGCATAGCCAAAGGGATTTGTTTCAACGGTTGTAACAAATCAAGTCTGTAAGCTACAACGATCCATTTATGGATTGAAGCAAGCTTCTCATAGGTGGAACATCCATTTTGATGAGACAATCAAAGAGTTTGATTTTATCAAAAATGAGGATGAACCATGTGTGTACAAGAAGGTTAGTGGGAGCGCTGTTTCATTCCTTGTATTATATGCCGATAATATATTAACAATAGGGAATGATATTCCTATGCTACAATCAATTAAAATCTGGTTATCTAAACACTTCTCCATGAAGGACTTGGGAGAATCATCCTATATTTTGGGGCTAAAGATCTATAGAGATAGATCTAAAAGGATGCTTGACTTATCCCAAGGAACGTACATTGACTCGATGCTAAAGAAGTTTGGCATGGTAGATTCCAAAAGAGGTCTCATGTCGATGAGCCATGGAATACATCTCTCTAAGAAACAGGCCCCAAAGACACCTGAGGAGAGAGACCGTATGAGTAAGATTCCTTATACTTCAGCAATAGAATCTATCATGTACGGTATGATATGTACTAGACCGGATGTCGCTCATGCACTTGTGTAACAAGTAAATATCAGTCGAATCCAGGAGAAGAACACTGGAAGGCATTGAAAAATATCTTAAAGTACTTAAGAAGAACTAAAGATGTGTGTCTTGTCTATAGTGGGTTTGAATTGAAACTAGAGGGCTTTTTAGACTCAAGTTTTCTAACGGACCAAGATGACAGTAAATTCATTTCGGGGTATGTGTTTACCTTAAACGGAAGGACAGTGAGTTGGAAGAGTTCTAAACAGCAAACAGTTGCTGATTCGGTGACAAAGATAGAGAACATAGCTGCAAGTGAAGCTACAAAGGAGGCTGTTTGGATGAAGAAGTTCATAACTGAACTTGGTGTGGTTCCTAGCATTAGAGGACTAGTACCTTTATTCTGTGACAACACCGGAGCTGTTGCGCAAGCTAAGGAACCCAGGTCTCATCAGAAATCCAAACACGTGTTGCGATGATTTCATTTGATCAAAGAGATCATTAAAAGAGGAGATGTCACCCTGGTGCATGTGGACTCTCAAGGCAATATTGCAGATCCATTTACTAAAGTGTTAACACAACAACAGTTTGATCGTCACTTAGAGAATATGGGTATGATCAGATACCACGGCGATTGGCTTTAGTGTAAGTGGGAGATTGAAAGTAGTATGCATAGAAGTCAATCATGTATGATGATAAAGCATATACTTTGTAATCAATCTTATTTATTTATTAATAAAAGAATTATTTATTAAAGGCATTTAATTATCTACATGGTACTGTTTTAATAATATATGATAAACTCATAGTTTTAAACAATACTTTTAGAATCATGATGAGATCATGCTAATGAGATTTAAATTCTTAAATATCTTAAAACTAAAATGTTCTCAATCAATGAATTACTAAAAAGGGGATTAGTGAATCCGGATAGATTGGTGCATACGTTGCTTGCTCATTGGATGAGAATGATTGATCTCATAATCATTTGTGTGGAGACACTAAAGCAAGTATGTAGGTGCTTATTGGAGAATAAGTTCACTGGACGTGACTCACTAAGGAATATATAATGGAGTTTTACTTACCTGTCAATAGAAATTCCTGTAGTGATAGTAGTTCAAATGATCCTTAGACTTGATATCATCATAGTATCTTATGTATAATGAATTACATTTTGACTTATTCCTTAAGACCCTTAAGGCATATCAAAGGATATGCTTGGGTGTAATAAGTTATATATGGAGATAATGAATGATCAATAAAGAATCTACCACTTCTAGTAAAAGAAGAGAAATGTCATATGTGATTCGAGGTGGAATAAAATTAGAAAGTAGTTTTTAATTTGCATTCATTCAGAGTTGTGCATTTGGGAATCGAAATACATATAATTAAATAAAATAAGACTTGACAGTAATTCCATGTCTTATATTTAATTGGGACATTGTATGGTGGAAGGATTGAATTGTACGGTAACTATTTACTCGATGGTTCTTTTATGATTAATGTTAAATCTATATTATTTGAAAAGTCATTGATCGCTAGGGAGGCTTATCCCTATTGTAGAATAAATATTATTTATTTAAATAAATTAATAGTTTAATTTATTTATTTAAATAAGATTAGAATTGTTCTAATTGATTTATTCACAACCGGTTTAATATGGAGAACCTAAAGAGGCACACCATAAAAGGAAGAATAATTATTTAAGAAGTTAATGGCATAATCATAATAATATGTTAAATAATTTAATCTATGGTGATAGAATAAATTAAATAGCTTAATATTTATTATTTAATATTTTGAAAATACTAAATATATATTAATAAGAGGAGTCTTATTAATATTATTACAATTATTATTATATTTATTTTTGAAAGAGTTTAGGAATTAATTTAATATAAGTACTCTCATTTATTCCTAATTGGATTAGGAGGGAAAATTAGTTAAAGGAATTTAATTAACTATCCCTAATAAGATTAGGGAGCCCAATTAATTAAAGGAGTTTAATTAAATAAATAATATATTATTTTAATTAAATAGGGTTACATGATATCTTTATAAGAAGATACTTATTTTAATTAAATAGGGTTTGAGCCAATACACCATTCTTCTTGAATATTCTTCTCCTTGGTGGATCACCTGTAGAGGCCATACACTTGGGTGGCTAACATTGATCAAAGGAAATGAATCTAACCTGAAGATTCAAGGAGATCGCGGAAAAGTAGGAGTTGAATTCGTACCTGTAAAAACTCGTATCTACAAGGGTATGATTCCATAACTTCTTGTTCTTTGTTTTAATTAATAATATGCATAAAGGATGATCCGGATAATTGGTTTGTGAAAATTTTAAAATCTGATTTTATTTTGCTTCCGCTAATTTTTACAATTTGATTGCTATTTTGATTTTCACAAAACCTAACAGTAGCACGATTCCGATCAAACATTTCTCCCTTCTTTGCCCCCAACTCGTATTAGGCGTAATGTTGAGTAAATTAGGTTTTAGATATTTATTTATTAATCTTATTAATTATTTTAATTATAATAGGATTTAATATTACTCGCATATAAATCAAACCCAATTATTTTTAAAATCCAATTTTATCAAATTAATTTATTCATCACTTATTAATACTTATTAGCCCACATAAATTAAATGACTAATTTGGCCCAAACATAAGAAAAGTCTAATTAAATATTTTTAAAAAAAATATAGATTTAAATATTATTTATTTATTTATTATTTTTTTCCCAGTTATTACAATGTATTAGATAAAATTAGAGAAAAAATGTGATGGAGGGTAGCCAAATCCAAAAATTTTGTAAGGTGTTCATTCAAACACATAAGGGACCTTTATTTCAAAGCCAAATCCAAGAAACTAGCAGTGACCGTTCTATTAATATATATTCAATTAATATTGATCTTTTAAAAGTTGATTCCAATTAAACTTAAAATTGATATAAATTTATTTAGTTTTATATGAAGACAATTATAAATATTATAAACTAACTAAAAAGTACTTGATCAATATCTTGTACTACATTCTTTTTTAATTATAAGTTTAATATTGATCTTTTAAAAGTTAATTCCAAATTTAAAATTGATAAAAATTTCTTTAGTTTTATATCAAAACAATTTATTTTTGGTGTTGCTAAAAAAGCTTGTTTGATTTTTTTTTCCCTTCTTTAAGAGTATATAATTTGTCCTTTATTAATTATTAAAGAGTTATGCCCATTAGTTGTCATTGATTTGTGTAATTTTGCACGATTATAATTTTTATTAGTATGGCTGCCATTGATTTTATAATGAATGATTTTGTAAAATAATTTAAAATTATGAATTAAGGAATTAATTACTGATAGCCTAGCTATAATTATTCATATTTTAATTAATCCTATAACAAATTGTTGCACATGTATATAAATAGAATGATTCAGAATTAATATATAGTTTTATTGAAGAACATACATATACAGTGCCTACATCGTTTGATGCAAACGCAAAGGAAAGCTACTATATATGATCATAACATCAATACAACCCAAAATATTGTCACCCATTAATTTAACATTCTCTGTATATCGAACTTATTCTTCAAAATTAAAATAGTGCATGCTTAATTTCATGATTAAGTACTTGATGGGGGAAGTTTTCCCTGTAAAAATGAAGAGAAGTAAGCAAGTGCCCGAGCTGGTTGATAACTGGGGACAAAATGTCCAGATCCTCTAATGCTCGCAAATGAAAAGCCTTCGTATCCAACTGCATATCCTCCAACCTGCATATATATATATATATATATATATATATATATATATATATATATAGGTAATTAATAAATTTTAAAATATATATTAGTATTCAACAATTCAGCAATTAACATATAAATGAATTATCCCTTTATTTATAAAAACTTAATTAACAATATAAACTATACAAATTCAAGTTTATATATATATATATATATATATATATATATATATATATATACACACACACACACACATACAAAAACACACACTACCTCTCCTTGGAGGTACCAAGGGTACCATGGAGTCTTGACTACAGCCTTCAGTTTCTCAATGCCGTATCTTGTGGCTGTTATTGGTATCACACTGTCTGTGTCACCACTGCAAATTTATTTTTTATTTGTTAATATATTAAGCTCAATAAATTACTGCAAATATATATATATATATATATATATATATATATATATATATATATATATATATATATATATATATATATATATATATATATATATATATTCCCCATGTGTTGAAAAAATAAACTACTGCTTGCTTAATTAATTCTTTGTTGACTTTATTTTCGAATATTAAGATTCGAATGGGTAGACTTTATATAAATTTCATCAGAAATTAGGGCATGCGACCAATAAAAATCCAAGGATCCTGTGGTAGTTGTGTCATCATCAATTAGGGCATTGCCAATCTGAAACATTACGCCTCATACGTATCAAAGTGAATGATATAAGTAGAGATAACAAGTGTGTTTATGACAAAACTTAACGAATATTTACAAAAAAAAAGCGTATAAAGTAGGTACTCATTTTGAAATAAGGGAATCTAGAAGCAAGAAAAGTGTTTTGAGACTTACTGCGATTCCTTTTAGGTTGACTATAGTTTGGTTTGAGTTTTTGTTATAATGAAGTACTGTTTGCGCCAGTTGAGGTACGTAATGGCCTGCATAACTCTCTCCCGTAATATAAAAGTCTCTAGTCTTGTATTCAGGAAATCTCTCCAGCCAGTTTACTAAGAATGTATATGAATCAATTGCAGTTCTGTTGTCTCCACTTAAGTTATAGTCCGATGTTGTGTTTGAGTACGAAAATCCAACACCGGCCGGAGATTCAAGGAAGATAATATTGGCCTCTGAAACATGATTAAAATATCAATTTTATAAACAAGGAACACAATCATATATATTATGAATTACTTTTAATTGTAATTAAATTGAAAAATAAAAATCTCACCATTATTCCATGCATATTCATTTCGATATAGAGTTGCACCATCCTTATTGACTCTAAATGGTCCTAGTTCCATCATGGCCCCTGCTCCAAGTGAAGAACAACCAGGCCCTGCCAGTATAATATGGTGAGTTACCAAGTATATATGTAACATAAAATCATACAAAATTTTGCATGTTCTATATATCTCCTTCCCAAATTAAATGATGACTGATAGTCCTAAATTTTCTTCGACACAAATAAATTTCTAAGAAATATATTAACAAATAAATTTTTAAGAAATATATTACAAGAATAATATGAATAATTATTGTGCTAGGTAAATAGATAAACTGTCTGGTTTACCTGCTAGACAACAAAGTATTTGTGAGTTGTAAAATACAACTAATCATCAATACTTTGTCAAGATAAATTAGACAGTTTTTATCTTATTATCTGACATTAATTACTGTAATAAGATATTATTCACGTACCACCATTTAGCCACAACACAAGTGGCTTAGTCGAAGCGTCAGAAGGGGACTCCACAAAATAATAAAACAAGGCTCTTCCTGCAGTAGGATCCACAGTAACATACCCGGAGTATTGATCAAAGTCCACTCCATTATCAGGTTGTCCAGGCAAACTATCAATCTTGTCAAGTTCCTTAAGCCCGTCTTGAGGACCAATATACACCGGTGAAGTCCCAACAGAAAATTCAGACGCATGAAACTTCTTGAGCAAATCCTTCCTTATAAACTTCCCTAATGGATTGAAACCTTTTTCAATATTGTAACTCTCAATGGAGGCTACTAGGCATAGTGAAAAGAACCAGAGAAATGTAAAGCTCGCCATTATTTATTGTTAACTTCTGAAAAATTAAGAACTACGGCTAATTGTTATATAAGCCTCAATTTTTGGTATTTTCTGGTAGGGTGACGGTCTAATCGATATTAATATCCCTTTTTCTCTCTTGTTTTTCAGTTATCAGATACAATAAATTAATGTTGTTTATATCAATTTTTTTGTTGCTAAGTTTTAGCCGTTTAATTAATTTAAGGGATGATTTTGTTCTATATATTTGCAAGGAGAAGAAGTATAAGCCTCGGATTTAGACAATCTGAGCTGTTTAGGAATACAAGAATAATTTTAACTTTTTTGGGAGCATGACAGTATGAATATGATGAATCTGAGCTTTTTAGGAATATATACACCTCCATGCATGACGATGCATGGAAATTTATTGTTCGAAATGAATATGACAAATAATATATATATAAGGTCCCAGCGGCTAAGCCAGGATAAAAATTTAGTGGGGTCAAAATTTTGTGATATTGTAAATAATTTGGCAAGAGTTCGGGGCTGCCCCCGAGTTAATTATTTTAGATAATTTTGTGCTTTTTGGTCAGTTGCATATGTAAAACATGTATTTTGTTACAATATTGTTAATATATATATATATATATATATATATATATATATATATATATATATATATATACACACACACACACACACACACACCCCTTATTGACCCCTAATACGTCTTTCTAATCACAAATTTGTTAATAAATATTTAAATTTCTTATGTTATAAAAATAATATAAATTAGATTATTATTTATTTTAAAAATATTAGAGGAAGATGCATACATCAAGGAGTAGAAGTAATATGGAATTGAGAAAGTTATAAAAAGTTCAATTTGACCCCGTATAATTAAAATTTTATAAATTTCAGTGAGGTCAATTTATTCATTAAATAAATTTATTATATATTATAAAATAATTTTTTTTCATTGGGGTCAATTGACCCCACAACCGTCCAAGTGGCTTCTCCCCTGAGGGTCCTTATCCATTGTAATCGGTTGTCACAGACACTGTTTCAATAACTAATATTTTAACCGTTAATAGTGATAATGGAAGATTGAAATTAGAAATGATTTTATTCTTGCCATTAGGAATAGATAAAAGGATGATACTCTTTTTGGCCCTGTCGCTACTCCTAGCGGAACCGTAGATGACCCAAATGCCCCAAATAACTTATCCTTACTTATCGCTAAAAGGAGTAACAGCAGATAATTGATTTTTATCACAATTGGAACTCTAGCGGCAGGACGTAATTGGAATATATATATATATATATATATATATATATATATATATATATATATATAGAGAGAGAGAGAGAGAGAGCAAGGATCAAGAGTATTCTTTTTAAATAACATTTCTCCTTAAATAACATTTTTTTTATTAAAACTACGTCGTTTTGGAGTGACTTAAGAGAGAGTGGTCTCACTTGTTTTTCTTTTATTTACAATAATGCCACCCGCGGCCACTCCAAAACGACGTAATTTTAATAAATGAGTGCTATTTAAGGAGTAATGCTATTTAAGAGGAATGCTCTTGATCCTTGATATATATATATATATATAGAGAGAGAGAGAGAGAGAGAGAGAGAGAGAGAGGTTTTCTCTTATAAGGACTCAAAATAAGGACTCAAAGTAAGGACTGCATTTTTTTTGTTTTTTTTAAACAACTAAAAAAAATATTTAATATTTTATGGAACTGAAAGTTTTTTTAAAAAAAGTGTTTTGGGTGTGATTTGGGTAAGTATAACAAAAACATGTATGTACAGTCTGTGCAGACTGTACCACTATTTTTTGGTATAGGTATCCAAAACACGCCCAAAACATTGTATTATGAAAAAATTTCAGTTCCATAAAATATTAAATATTTTTTTAGTTGTTTTAAAAAAAAAAAAGCAAAAAAAATACAGTCCTTACTTTGAGTCCTTATTTTGAGTCCTTATAAGAGAAAATCTATATATATATATATATATATATATATATATATATATATATATATATATATATATATATATTATAAAAAAGCATACAAAATTTTAATTTTGATAAAAAAGTAAACTACTCTCTCCATCCCACAAATGATAGCATATCAGTTTTTGGATCCTTGTGGACTTCCATACTCAACTATTATTATCATAAAGCATATTATAAAAAAGCATACAAAATTTTAATTTTGAAAAAGAAATAAACTACTCTCTCCATCCACAAAGGATATTAAAAGTACTACTTTGTTTTGAAAAATAGAAAATAGATTATATTTTAATTTTTAAGTTACTTTTTAATATTTAAAGTCAATACAATTTATTTAATTTTAATTCAAATGAATGTAATTATTGTGTATTAATTAATATGATATTATTTTTTTATTATATTTGTTACTTTTAAAATTTTAAAATTTTATATTTTATATTTTAATATTTCATAAATTAACTTAAAAATAAAATAAATCTATAATTTAACGAGGGAGTAACACGTGGCCACTGATTCACTTTTGAAAAATATGTTTCTTATCTTGAAAATGAACCAATACATTTGATATATGGGAGGAAACTAAGATTTTGTACGCTTTTAATTATAATATACTTTTGTAGGATGTATTAAATACTTAAAAGTTTTAGTATATTAATGTTATAATATAATGGAGTAATGAATAGAAAAGTGCAATCTAATTGATATAATTAATTAACTACTTTAATTCTTCAAAATATTGGTTATTTATGTCTTGAGTATATTCCTTTTGATCAGGTAAAAATTAGATGCACAACGTGTACTGTACCGTTAACAAATACAAATCGAACTATAAAGACTATATTAATTATAAATACCCTTAATTAATTTAATGAATTAGTTCTCTTATTTTCTCTTATCTTTTCATGTCATTCTTGACTCCAACTTACTTCATGAAAATCTTACAATAGTCTTTTTCCTTCTTTGCAAATTGAAGTCTTATAGTTTTCTTGTTCACCATGATAAATTAAATACATTCAACAAAACAAAATTAAAAATTATTAGTTAAATAAAACAGACACATAAAATTGAGGACGATAAAATGCAATAATATGTGACTATATATCATTATATATCACATTTGGTCTCAAATGACACGACATTGAATATTTTAATAATAATTTATGGCATAAACTGTAAGACCCCAATTTTTTTTGAATAAATTTAATTTTTATTATTCTAAATAGTAAGGTGTTGATTTGTTATAATGTTATAGTTATGAGTGATATGTGCAAATTATACAAAGTAATCAGTTGTTGTAGAATATTCTTTTTGTCGGAAATATTTCGTACGACGGCGCCGGAATAACCAATCATTGGTGGACCCATAACAAAATAACTGTCGAATGTAAAAAGCGACAAAAATAACTTCTCTGAAATTGGCAGCATAACTTTTACCGTTAAAATATCCGGTGATAAAAGTACAGTAATACGCGTTGTTCCACAGTAGTACGCGGTATTGCACAGTATCTCTGATCATTGATTCTTACATAAGAAGTCACTCGGTATTTCATTCAATAATTGTCACAGTAGTTGTTGCATAATATCTCATATTATTGATTCAATAATTGTTAAAGTAACATCTGTACAATATTTTATATTATTAAATCAATAATTGTCACGACATAATAACTCATATTTACTGAAATAAAATTATTAGATATCATTATTGATAATGGCTAGGAAGTTCTGTCGAGAAATTAGATTAGTTTATATAATTGCACGTCAATAAGGAGAAATCCTTATCGGGAAGCTCCATCTTTCCTGAGAACGATCTGGTTGTTAGTATTGTGAATCTATAATATTAATTAGGAATAATTATTGATAGATTGAAGAGATGTAAATAGTTGATGAATAAAATAAAAATTGTTGATAATTATTATAAGTAAATATTTGTTCAATTTTGATATAAATTGAGGAATTTTAGCATGAGACATTTGTTGAAAGTTTAACATATTTTTCTATGAAACCATAATTATCTTCTCCGATAAAATATTCATTAAAATATATTATTATAATATTACATTATAATAGTATAATGTGATAATATAATAATATAATTTTATAATTTAAATGGTAATATTATTATAATAAATTTATGGCATAAGAATAAAATGAGGTGGAAGAGAGCAAATTAAATTTGGATTCCTTTTTAATAATTATAATTTTTTTAAAACATGTGAATAAAGGGGTGGAGGTGAGATGCTTTGTTTTGAATTCCTTTTTCAAAATGGGTGTACTGCAATTTATTTTTCAAAACCATGTGCGTATGTTTTGTCAAACCTTGTAGGCTACCATTTTCTTATAAATAGGTAACTTACTTAAACAATGAAACTCATACCAGAATCAAAAAATTCTTCCTCTATAATATTGTACGTATTTCTTTTGAGTATAAGGATATTTTAAGTGTAGCTAGTAGTGCAAATATGAAATGTTAATTGATTTATAAATGAATATTTTTGGCCCATAGTGCGAAGATGAACTGTTGATTGGTGTACAAATAAATATATTTAGCCCGTAGTGTAAAGATGAACTCTTGATTGGTGTTACAGGGATAAAATATTGATGGTCTACTTGACTCTTCTAATGGATTGTTTGTTCCGCTGCAGTTGTTGATCTAAAACTTATCGTCCATTATATTTTATCTGATTTATCATTGTTGAAGGCTAAAGATGATTTATTCTTCATTATGTTAATCATAATATTCTTTACTGGGCTAGTTGAGCTCACCCTTTTTGTTCCATTGTTCTTCTCAGAAAATGAAAGTGTAGCTGAGACTATTAGGAGAGTGGAGTAATGGTCCGAGTTAGTTGCTATAGAAGTCTTCACTATATTTGATAATAATTGTAATGAGAACTTTATTTGAGTGTGAATATTTTCGTATTATATACATATAATATTTGTATTAAAACTCACAGTATATGTGCGTTGTCGTATTTTGCATGACAGTTTAATAGTTTTAAATAGGAAAATTTGTATTTGAATTCTGTAGTATGTATTTGGCAACTCAGAATGGGTTGTGTAAATCTATTTTGGGGGCGTCACATAAACGATCACATGAGATATCGATATTCAACCCAACTTATGTTACGGTGATATTTGTTTTCTTTCTTAGTTTAAAGTTTAAGTATGAAACTCAGTGTTGTTTGGAGCAATGTTATGGGGATAATATAATTCTGACGGAAATTCCGTTGAAAATTATCATTCCAAATTTAGTTAAAAGCCAACAGGTGACAATATATTGCTGACGAAATTTCCGTCGGAATTATATTCTGTCGAGATTAATTGACTAATGTTGACTGAAATTTCGACGGATATAATTCAATCGATACTATGTATTTCCGACGAAAATCTTGACGGACTTATCCCGACCGATTTATATTCGATTAACTTTCTGACGAAATATTTTGCCGAAAATATACTTATTCCGATGAAATAGGGCTATTTCCGACGAAATTTTCTGTTAGAAATAAGGTTTTTCCTTTTAGTGTTTGTATTTGAAAATTATAAGCTAATAATCAAATTACCTTTAACATGACACTAAATTAATTTTTCTTCTCCTAACATGTTATATACTTGTATTGATGTATTATTGATGTAGTGTATTAGATGAAATTAGAGAGAAAATGTGATGAAGGGTAGCCAAGTCCTAAAATTTTGGAAGGTGTTCATTCAAACACACAAGGGACCATTATTTCATATCCAAATCCAAGATACTAGTTGTCACATGGTCTACAAATTGACACTAATTTTTCTGTGTCAAATGCCCTACCTGTGATGCACTGATTTGTTCGCCCAAATCAGTCGGCAACATACACACAAGCACAATCTATAATTAAGTAACGCACACAAGCCAACACAGTTTACAGGACAAGGTCCCAACCTTTTATTGCTCACTTAATAACACGGATTACAACATGACTAGAGCTTGCATACTCAAACGTGCTCAGTGATCTCTGCTAATACAAGCACCCTGCTATACATATAAAATTTAGGTTGCAGTTGACAACCCTAACTGCCTTGGATATTTAGCCAATAGGAAACTAACATTTTGAATGTGTAATCGCCCACCAACTGCCCACTAGTAGATGTGCACGCCCATGTTCTCCATTATAGCTTGAGACATGCCAGTCATGTGCATGGAGGTAGTGACGCCCCCAAATTCAGATACTTACATCTCAAATTCGGTACATCATGTGCTAATTCTAATAAAATGCTAAAATTGTCAACAACGGAATAATAGAATAATTTACATTTTTATAACATAAATATTCTTGTCCCAAGGTCTCGTTATCGTTACTACAACATTCCAATAATTAAACTTAAACATAACTTACACATAAATTAATCAGTCCTAATACATCATCAACCTAATAATAGTAGTTTTCAAATCTTAAGGATCGAAAACTATTTTATAGCCTTGCCCTTGTCCTTTTCGGAGGTACCGCCTTGCTCTACCTTAACTGTAATATTTTTAGGAAAGCAAGAATGAGGAACAAATTTTTCCAGCAAGTAATATAACAATAAGGGTGAATAATTATAAAGTTCAAATCTAAAGGATATAATAGTGAATGATTGTTCAAGGATAACAGAAATTATCAATAATTCTCAATAAGTGTCGTTATGGACTGAAAGATATCAACAAGATTCAAAGATTTAATCATTTCAAAATTCAAGAATAATGAACACTGAGCAGTCACGAGGGACTAAGAACTTCTACTAGAATTAACAGTATTATACTAAAAATCCATTATAAACAAGTACAACTTGTGATCAGCCTAAAGTAACCTATGTTATACATAAAATTTAAACATGTTAGTATGTGTGCACGTCGGTTCCCCGACAGTTATATAATTTCCCCTTCATTGAGGGTTATTCATCTCAGTAGATTTATAAGAGTCCGCACGAAGACAATTGGTTTGGATAGCTTTCAAACACATGATATTAGTCTAGCCGAATCAATATCTTAGATAACTTTTATAATGCATTTAGGAACAATAAGTTCAATGCTTTCAATAACATCAAGATATAAAATCGACTTCCGAATAGTAATAGATATTTGCTCGATGTAAATATAGTTGATATGGCAACAATTCGGATTTATACAATATGTAAAGTGAAGAGAGTAGAGAACTTGCAATAAATACGAATGTTCAATAATAATCTTAGATGTGGAATAATCAACAATAATTATCCACTTATTATGTTAAAAAAATAATAATTCGAGTTTGAGTTAGGGAACTTGCCTTAAGCGTAGTTTACCAATTTATAGCTTATCAACACTTTGAAATTCTATTGTAACGTAGTTATGTATACAACATATTTATTAGTTACTTAACTCTATAAGCCAATAATCTCATACATGGTTCGATCACATAAGTTAACGACATACATTTATTCATATCTTAGTAACGTAAATGGAATGTCACATTAGTATGATATCACTCCGCGTAGCTATATAATCACCATTTACTTAGCTTGTAGAAAAGTATTAAGAAAGTTTGTAAAAATATTTAGATTCTTGGTTTCATATAGCCATTATGTGGTAGAACTCTTTAAACATCATGGTAATGATGTATTATGACTGAAAGCAGTATAATATACATGGTACAAGTTCACAGATTATAAATAAAACCATCAGATAAAATTGCAGGAGGGCGCAGCTGTGCCCTGGTTAGGCTTAGGGACGGCGTAGCTGCGCTGTCCCCTGGCCAGACCAGAGTTGAACTTTGCTCTTCCAGGTGCTGTCTCATTCCTTAGCATACATGGATATCAACACATAGCATAAACACATATTAAAGAGTCTGCATGCTTTTAAGGTCCATTTAAGTTCAACTTCACATGTTATAGTTTAGATTAGTATTTCTAATGAATTAAGGTCAAAAAAGATCATGAAATCACAAAGGCTACTATGTTCGCCATATATCCACATGAGGTGGTCATGTAATCTGTAGTTTGCATGCTCACAAGAGTTTTCATCATATACGCATAACTAGCATCATTTATTGCTTTAAAACATGCCTAACTCATGCTTGACTAACTTTCATTGTGTCTAACCAAGTAAGTGTTCATATGAGTCAAAAAGAACATAAACATGCCTTCTTAAATACCAGAATATAAATTCACCATACTTCTGCAACTTAGTTTGAAAAAGGTCCTAGCTTGCTTTTGGAAACCATTTCAAATTTAACCAATACAATCTAACACATACAAAACATCTGAAAAAGGTCCTAGCTTGCTTTTGGAAACCATTTCAAATTTAACCAATACAATCTAACACATACAAAACATCTTTCAATCTCTTTTCATATGTGGTTAAGTCATGTTTACATACTCACAAAGTCAAAACATACTCCACAAGGTGTTCATGAATGTTAGTCTCAGGTATATCAAATTTTTCTTTAGAAAGTCATCTATCCCAAAATCAAAACAAGTTGGATATAAACCAAGGAACTTAAGACTACAGGTCAGACCTATTTTCATTCATGTCTAAGTTATACTAACATGTTAGAACTCATCAGATTGCAACAGAAGTTGAAATTCCTGACTAGTTCCTGGCACAGCTGCGTCGTTTTGAACTGCAGAGAGCGCGCAGCTGCGCCCTACCCTGAACAACCCAAAAAGGCCTCTATTTCGACAGGATTCAACCTAAAATCAATTTTCTCCATTCTAAACATGCTTAAACTTATTCTTAGAGGTTCCATACATGCATATAAGCTTCATAAACACATTGATAACAATTCCCAATCAAGTTCACAAGAATTCATGATAATTTCTAGAATTTACCAAGTTTGGAACTAAGAGCATAAAACAAGAAATTTACCTTCTAAGAAGCTAAATTCCTACTCTCTGCAATTCCAGACTCCTATAAACAACTCACACTCTCAAATTAAAATTTATCAGACAAATCACAGCAACAAGAAAATGAAAAATGAAGCTATTATTTATAGATGATATGTTGTCTAGTTAATGGCTTTGCTCAAAGGTTAGAACTCATGAGGTAGAAGAAGAAACCAATGGTTATGTAAGAGTTTCTCAACCACTTCTTCCTCAGTCATCTCCATATCCATCATCACCCAACTTGTAGCCACTGTTCTAGCTTTGCATTTTACGTAAAAGAGAGTGTAGGCACTGTTTGGGCCAACTGATTTGGGACAAGCTTTTAGATCTTAGCAGCATGGTTACATTACACTTGAGTCTAGTTCATTTTGGTTCCCTCATGTGATTTTAATGTGTTAATGTTACTGCATAATGAAAATTTAGAGATTATATATGTACTCATATCATATAATCCATGTACATTGGGTTTACATAAAATAATATTTAATTTAGATAAAATAATGCAGTTGGGTATTATTAACCTGATATTCTCTATAAAATTTATTATTATTACACACTTCAATATTATAATGGTAATCAATATTAACTGTTTATTTTCTAAAATTTAACTTCCTCCCGAATTTCTGAGATGCACAGTTAATTAACTCTTTCTGTATTAGAATGCCACACATGATTCTATTTTGCTACTTAGTACTTCATACCATTCAATTTACTTTTACCACATGCTTTCAATAATGTCACACATTAAAATAATGTTCCATATTGTATGCAAAGTTGTAAGACCCCAAATTTTATGAATAAAGATAAATTTTCTCGAAATATTTTTTTTAGTATTAAGGTGTGGATTTAATATAATGTTATAGTTGTGAGTAATATTTATAAATTTTTCAAAGTAAGCAAGTTGTTATAAAATATTCGATTGGTCGGGGAATATTCGTACAACGGCGCAATCATTGGTGGACCCCACAACGAAATTACTGTTGGAGTTATAAAACGACAGAAATATCTTTTTATGAAAATAACGGCGAAATTTTTACCGTTAACTGTTGAAATACCCGGTGATAAAGGTACACTAATACGCGTGGTTGCATAGTAGCACACGGTATTGATTATTGATGCTTACGTTAGAAGTAACTCAGTTTTATTCAATTATTGTCACAGTAATTACTGCATAGTATCTTACATTATTTGATTTAATTATTGTCACAATATTTTATATTATTAAATCAATAATAGAGATGACAAGTTATTCATATTATTATTTACACAATTAACAATGTCTAGAAAGTTCTGTTGAGGAAAGAGGTTAGGTCACCTAATTGCACGTCAATAGGGAGAAATCCTTATCGGAAAGTCCCCTCTTTCCTGGGAACAATCTAGTTGTTAATATTGCGAGTTATAATAATGATGAATAAATATTGTTAAAAATATTGAGGAGATTTTTATGAAATATTTGTTGTAATTTTTGCATATTATATGAACCCCACATTTATTCATTTTTCAAAATAATCAGTAGAAAGTTATTCAGTATACATATATAATAATAAGTGGGAGGCCACATGTAGGGCCTATGTGTGGAAGAAAAATGAAATGGAGGGGGAGAAAAATGAGTTAGTCACGGGGGAGTATTGAAATTGGGAGGGAGTATTATTATTATTATTATAATAAGTTTTATTTTTTATGAAAAATAGAATATATTATATTTTATTATGCATAGTATTTGTATAGTGTCTGCATAATATTTGTATAGTAAAATCAAAAAAAAAAAATTCTTCAGATTCGGCGTCCGTGAGATTTTCCCTATGCGTCCGTGATTATTATTTTTAAATAGTATCCTGCCATTATCCTAAAAATAGGATGTTCAGTTTATAAAAGAAAATCACACCAGAATCAAAGAATTCTTCTTCTATAATATTGAGCGTATTTCTTTAAAGTTTAAGAAAGCTTTGAGTGTAGAAAATAGTAAAAGTTTTTTTCAAGAATATATCTGCTATATCAGTTGAAATTGCTTTCTTTTTGAGGTAAGGGGTATTATTTATTTCATATTCGCTTACGATATTATTTTTCGTATTCGTAAGAAATTTTATTTCGTTCAATATTCGCAAGAAATATTATCTTTGTTTAATAGTCGTAAAGAATATTATCTTCATTTAATATTCGTAAGGAATATTATTTTCGTTCAACAGTTGTAAGGAATATTATTTTTGTTCAATACTCGTAAGAAATTTTATTTTCTTCCATACTCTTTAGTATGTAAGTAATATTATTTCGTTTCAGATTTCGAATTCTACACTCATTTTGTTAAGTTTTGGCTTCTATACTCCATAAAATTAGTAGAATATCCTTGAAATTTGCGCTTCATCTAGTATTTTTTTCATAAAAATATTATTTTGAGCATTCTTGATAAGTTTTAACTTTTTTATGCCGAAGTAGTATTCACGGGGTACTATTCCCAAAATACTATTCACTAGGGTGCTATTCACCCGGAGTACTATTCATGACAAAAATTAATTTATTTTTGGTCCAAATCATTTTTGATACAATATTATTCTTGAATTTTACTCCACAAAGCAGTATCATATTGACAATTTGGACATTTATTGAATTCTGAATAAATTACATTATAGATTTTTAAAATTTATCATTTGCTTTCATTTAATTGAATTATTATATCATTGTCATCATCTTCATGCTTATATTGTTATGAAAGTTATTTTTGGCCCGTAGTGCATAGATGAACTGTTGATTTGTATGATTATGACTAGGAATTAATATGTATAATCATGACCTGTAATGTTACAAATGATGTGGTAAAAGTCCTCATTGGCTCATATACATTGGTGGACAGTTGTTGGTATGATCATGACCATGCGTTCTCTTCGGCCAAGGGTGCAAAGATAATTATTGTTTGGCATGTTCATGACCATTGGTGAAAACACGAATATCTTTGGTCCGTAGTGCATGGATAATTCGTGGTTGTGATACTAATTAATGAATATCCTTGGCCCGTAGTGCATAGATAATTCAGTGATGTGGATTATTTTTTTTGCTGAGTCTCAGCGATAAAATTGATAATAAACTATTAAATCATAGAAGATAGTAGATATCATGCTCTACTTGACTCTTCTAATGAATTTCTTAATCTGCTGTATTTGTTGATCTAAAACTTGTTTTCTATTGTATTCTATCTGTTGTTATACTGTTGAAGGCTAAGGATAATTTTTTTGCAGTATCTTAGTCATAATATTTCTTACTAGGCTAGTTGAGTTCACCCTTTTCTTTCACTATTCTCTTCAGGAAATGAGAAAATAGCTGAGACTAGTCGGAAAATGGATTGACGGTCTAGATGGTTATTTTAGTTGTCCACATTATTATGTGAAATAGTGTGATAATAATTGTAATCAGATTGAATTTGAGTTTGGATATTGTCTAGAAGACAATATTAGTGTTAAAACTCTCAGCAATGTTTTGTCGTATTTTACACGACAGTTGTATAATTAAGTTATATTTGAATTCTGTACCATGTATTTGGCGACTCAGAATGGGTGATGTATACCTATTTTACGGGCGTCACAGTTGGTCTCAAAGCTTAAGGATATGATCCCTAGCTGAGATGTGAGACTAGAACTAGGAGGGGAGAGACGGGTAAATCCTTCACTAGTATGACCTACCTAAACTTATTTGTTATTTAATTGGTTAGGCAGAATATAGGGATAATATGTGACATGTCAATTAACCCTTGTTTTGTGGCAGTGTTTGAAAATGACATCCGAGAATGTTGAGATAAGCAATAGAGTACATGAGACCGTTGAGTCACCGACGATCAATAACCATGATATTGTGCATCAGGAAGGAAATAATCCTCAGGTAAAAATTAACACCAACCAAATGATGAACAATGAAATATTCAAAGGCTTTTTACAATTCATGCAACATCAGGCGAGAGAGACTCCTGTGCAAAATACAGATGGAAATACTAGCAACTCACGGATGGTCACCGCTAAGCAGTTCAGGGAGCTGGGACCACCGGAGTTTTTGGGAAAGCCAGAACCACTTAAGGAAGAGACGTGGATAAAGCAGATCACCAAGATATTTGATGTCTTGGGATGCTCTGCGGAGCAAAAGGTTCCCTTTGCCACCTTCATGTTGCGAGGTGAGACAGATTACTGGTGGGAGTCTGTAAAGCGTACTCATCCTGCCGCATTGAAGATGTCTTGGGAGAAGTTCCAAGAACTGTTCAACGACAAGTACTTTCCCGAAAGTATTCGTCACATGAAGGAGGTGGAATTTATCAAGTTGGAACAAAATAATATGATCGTATCACACTATTTCACATAATAATGAGGACAACTAAAATAACCATCTAGACCGTCAATCCATTTTCCGACTAGTCTCAGCTATTTTCTCATTTCCTGAAGAGAATAGTGAAAGAAAAGGGTGAACTCAACTAGCCTAGTAAGAAATATTATGACTAAGATAATGTAAAAAAATTATCCTTAGCCTTCAACAGTATAACAACAGATAGAATACAATAGAAAACAAGTTTTAGATCAACAAATACAGCAGATTAAGAAATTCATTAGAAGAGTCAAGCAGAGCATGATATCTACTATCTTCTATGATTTAAAAGTTTATTATCAATTTTATCGCTGAGACTCAGCAAAAAAAATAATCCACATCACTGAATTATCCATGCACTACGGGCCAAGGATATTCATTAATTAGTATCACAACCACGAATTATCCATGCACTACGGACCAAAGATATTCGTGTTTTCACCAATGGTCATGAACATGCCAAACAACAATTTATCTTTGCACCCTTGGCCGAAGAGAACGCATGGCCATGATCATACCAACAACTGTCCATCAATGCTCTACGGGCCAATGAAGACTTTTACCACATCATTTGTAACATTACAGGTCATGATTATACCGAATGATCCCTGGTCATAATCATACCAATCAACAGCCCATCTATGCACGTAAGCCAACGATGACTTTCATCACTATATAAGCATAAGGATGATGACAGTGATATAAAAATTCAATTAAAAGAAAACAAAGGATAAATTTTTAAAGATTTATAATTTAATTTATCCAGAATTCAAATAATGTCTAAATTGTCAATATGATACTGCTTTGTGGAGTAAAATTTAAGAATAATATTGTATAAAAAATGATTTGGACAACAAAGAAATCAATTTTTATTATGAATAGTTCCCCGGGTGAATAATACCCAAGTGAATAGTACTCCGTGAATAGTACTTTATGAATAGTACTTTGTGAATAGTACTTTATGAATAGTACCCCATGAATAGTACTTTATGAATAGTACCCCGTGAATAGTATTCTGACATGAAAAGATCAATAATTATCAAGAATGCTCAGAATAATATTTTCATGAAAAGATACTGGATGAAGTGCAAATATCAAGGATATTCTACTAATTTCACGGAGTATAGAAGTAATACTTTAACGGAATGTGTGTAAAATTAGGAATACGAAACGAAATAATATTACTCACATCTACAGAGTATGGAAGAAAATATTATTTCTTACGAATACTGAACAAAATAATATTCCTTACCTTAGAAGAAGACTGAATACTGAAATAGTGAAGTAGCAGAATAATCTTCTTCTTTCTCTCTATAGCTTCTCTTGTGAGTCTTAGTGAATTGGTGAGAATGAAAGAAGAATGAGCTTCTATTTATAGAAAAATTTAGTTTCAATAATTGCACGTTTTGGGGCTCGAATTATTATAGTATAGTACATTCATCTTTTTCTCTATTTTTAATTTAGTCCTACAAGTATTATCAAACTAGTCCCACCTCCCCTAATAGTACATGCATGTGAATCAATAGTACATGTATGTGAATCAATAGTTCCATTCATATGAATAAATAGTTATATGCATGTGAACTAATAGCAATTAATTTCTCAATTATCCGATTAATTACCCGATTGGTCAATCAACCTCCAGAAATCAATTATTATCGAAATAAATGTCGATTTCAACACAATGGAAATATTTATTTCATCTTTAATCAACACGAACTTATTCATCATTAATATTATAACTCACAATATTTAACAACCAGATCATTCCCAGGAAAGAGGGTGCTTTTTGATAAGGATTTCTCCCTATTGACGAACAATTAGGTGACCAAACCCCTTTCCTCAACAGAACTTTCTATACATCGTCAATATTGCAAATAATAATATGAATAACTTTGTCGTCTCAATTATTGATTTAAAAAATATAACATAATATGCAGATGATACTGTGACAATAATTGAATCAATAATATAAGAGATATTATGCACCAATTACTATAGCAATAATTGAGTATAACTGAGTGACTTCTCATGTAAGCATCAATAATCAATACTGTGTGCTACTATTTAACCACGCGTATTACTGTACTTTTACCACCGGGTATTTCAACAGTTTAACGGTAAAACTTTTGTCGTTATTTTTATAAAAAGATAATTCTGTCATTTTCTAACTATGACAATACTTCCGTTATGGGGTCCACCAATGATTGTGTCGTCGTATGAATATTCCCTGTTAAAATCCCCAACCAATCGAATATTTTATAACAACTTGCTTACTTTGCAAAATTTATAAATATTACCCACAATTATAACCTTATATCAAATCCACACCATAATATTCAAAAATATTTTTCGAGAAAAATTAATCTTTATTCATAAAAGTTGGGGTCTTACAGGCTAGGTGACCTTCTCTTTCGCAATTGAAACACGCTTTGGGTTGCTGCGTACATTTTGGACTGATGTGTCCCTCCCCTCCGCATTTGTAGCATACGACTGGTGGTCGTTCTCTTTCCTTAAAAACGAGTGCTGGTGCTACTGTCATTCCATCATTATTGAACCTTCTCTTCTTGAAGGTGTTCTCACTTAGTTCACCTTTTCTATTATCTTGGTCATGATTACCACCGAAGTGCTTACCATTTTTGGCATGATAAATTCCTCCACGATGGTTATCGTTGTTCCGATGGTCGTTGCCACTGGTACGATTATTATCGTGTTGTTGGTCATTGCCTTTTGGTTGAGCTAACTCATAATCGCGTTCTAATAACTGAGCCCTATTCACAACATCTGAATATAAAAAAAGTTTGTGAGAAATGAGGTATTGACGTATTTCGAGTTTTAAATCTCGCAGAAACATTTACGTCATTTTCTCCTCATTATCAACCAAGTGGGATGAAAACCAGGATAACTTGGCAAACATAGCCTCGTACTGCGACACGGTCATATTGTTTTGCTCCAACTTGATGAATTCCACCTCCTTCATGTGACGAATACTTTCGGGAAAGTACTTGTCATTGAACAATTCTTAGAACTTTTCCCAATATATCTTTAGTGCGGCAGGTTGAGTACGTTTTACAGATTCCCACCAGTAATTTGCTTCTTCACGCAACATAAAGGTGGCAAAGAGAACCTTTTGCTCCTCGGAGAAACCCAAGACATCAAATATCTTAGTGATTTTCTTAATCCACGTCTCTGCCTTAAGTGGCTCTGGCTTTCCCAAAAACTTCGGCGGTCCCAGCTCCTTGAATTGCTTAGCAGTGATCAGCCGTGAGTTACCATTAACTCCACCTGCATTATGAACAGGAGTCTCTCTCATTTGGTGTTGCATGAATTCTAAAAAGCTCCTAAACGTACCATTATTCGTTATTTGGTCGGTGTTGTTGTTTACACGATGATTATTGCCTTCCTGATGCACATTATCCAGGTTATTGATCGGCGGTGACTCAACGGTCTCATGTGCTTCATTGCTTATCTCATTATTTTTAGATGCCATTTTAAAACAATGTCACAAAACAAGGGTTAATTGACAAGCCACGTATTATCCCTATATTCTGACCGACCCATAAATAACAATTAAGCTTAGGTAAATCACATTAGCGAAGGATTTACCCGTCTCTTCCCTCCTAGTTCTAGCCTCAAATCTCAGCCAGGGATCATATCCCTAAGCTTTGATACCAACTGTGATGCCCCCAAAATAGGTATATATCACCCATTCTGAGTCGCCAAATACATGGTACAAAAATCAAATACAAACTTCATTTATACAATACGATATAACATTTCTGAGAGTTTTAACATGAATATTATCTCGTAGACAATATCCAAACTCAAATAGAGTCCTCATTATAATTATTATCACACTATTTCACAGAATAGTGAAGACTACTATAGCCACCATCTGGACCGTCACTCTGTTCCCCGACTAGTCTCAGCTATATTCTCATTTCCTGAAGAGAACAATGAAAGCAAAGGGTGAGCTCAACTAGCCCAATAAAGAAAATTATGACTAAGATAATGCAAAAAATATTATCGTTAGCCTTCAACAGTGTAAAACTGATAGAATACAATAGACAACAAGTCTAACTGCAGCGAAACAAGCAATCCATTAGAAGAGTCAAGTAGAGCATGATATCTACTATTTTTTATGATTTAAAAATTTATCATCAATTTTATCACTGAGACTCAGCTCAATAAATAATCCACATCACTGAATTATCCATGCACTACGGGCCAAAGATATTTATTATTATCACATCCACGAATCATCCATGCACTACGGGTCAAGGATATTCGTTATTATAACCAATGGTCATGATCATGCCAAACAACAATTCATCTTTGCACCCTTGGCTGAAGAGAACCCATGGTCATGATCATATCAACAACTGTCCATCAATGCACTATGGGCCAATGAGAACTTTTACCACATCATTTGTAACATTACAGGTCATGATTATACCGATATATAATTCCTGATCATAATCATACCAATCAATAGTCCATCTATGCACTACGGGCCAAACATGACTTTCATCACAATATAAGCACGAGGATGATGACAATGATATAAGAATTCAATCAAACGAAATCAAGGATAAATATTAAAGATTTTTAATATATTCAGAGTTTAAAAATATCCAAATTGTCAACATGATAACTGTTTTGTGGAGTAAAAATCAAGACTAATGTTCATGTATCAAAAATAATTTGGACAGAAAAGAAATTAATTTTTATCGTGAATAGTATCCCGGGTGAATAGTACCTGAGTGAATAGTATCCCGTGAATAGTACTACATGAATAGTACCCTGTGAATAGCACCGTATGTATGAATAATATCGTACGTATAAATAGTATTGTATGAATAGTACCGTACGTATGAATAGTTTCGTATGTATGAATAGTACTCCGGTATGAAAAGCTTAAAATTTAACAAGAATATTCAGAAAAATATCATTGTGAAACGATACTAGATGAAGCGCAAATTTCAAGGTTATTCTACTAATTTAAAGGAGTATAGAAGCAATACTTATCAACAAGAGTGTAGAATTAGGAATATAAAATGAAATAATATTACTTACATACTAAAGAGTATGCAAGAAAATATTATTTCTTTCGAGTTTTGAACAAAAATAATAACCCTTACAACTGTTGAACGAAACTTACGAGTATTGAACAAAAATAATATCCCTTACAACTGTTGAACGAAAATAATATTACTTACGAATATTGAACGAAGATAATATTCCTTGCGAATATTGAACGAAAATAAAATTCCTTACGAATACGAAAAATAATATCAAAAGCGAATATGAAACAAATAATACCCCTTACCTTAAAAGGAGAGTATTTCTGACTGGTAGGGCGGAGATATTCTTGAAGAAAACTTGCACTATTTTCTACACTCAAAGCTTTCTTAAACTCTAAAGAAATACGCTCAATATTATAGAAGAATAATTCTCTGATTCTGGTGTGATTTTCAATTCTAAACTAATCATCGTATTTTAAGAGAATAGCATGATACTATTTGAATTAGAAAATCACGGACTGTACAGTGACATATCACGGGCGCTCAACCGGTGAAAACTTTTGAAAATTTTGATTTTACTTTACTACACTATGCAACACTATGCACACACTATGCAGTACTATACAAATACTATACAGTATAATACAAAAAATAAAATAAAATATATTCTATTTTATATAAAAAAATAAAACTTATATATATATATATATATATATATATATATAGTTCTCCCCCCGTGACCCAATATTCCCCCCCCACTGACAATTAAATAATATATATATATATATATATATATATATATATATATATATATATATATAACAAAACTGAGATAACTTTCTACCTACAGTTTTGAAAAATAGATAAGTGGGGGTCCATATTATAAACCAAATTTACAACAAATACTTCATAAAATACCTCTCTATTTATCTCAATTCACTTGGCTTCACAAAACACATTTTTAATAATATTCATCATTAATATTATAACTCATAATATTAACAACCAGATCATTCCCAGGAAAGAGGGGGCTTTTCGATAAGGATTTCTCCTTATTGGCGCGCAATTAGGTGACCAAACTCATTTCCTCGACAAAACTTTCTAGACATCGTCAATAATACAAATAATAATATGAATAACTTTGTCGTCTTAATTATCGATTTAATAATATAAAATATTGTGACAATAATTGAATCAATAACGTGAGATATTATGCAGCAATTACTGTGGCAATAATTGAATAAAATTGAGTGACTTCTCACATAAGCATCAAAAATTAAAGATATTGTACAATACTGTGTGCTACTATGCAACCATATGTATTACTGTACTTTTATCACCGGGTATTTTAACAGTTAACGGTAAAGCTTTTGCAGTTATTTTTATAAAAAGTTATTTCTGTCATTTTCTAACTCCGACAGTAATTCCATTGTGGGGTCCACCAATTATTGTGTCATCGTACGAATATTCCCTGATAAAATGAATATTCCCCGACCAATCGAATATTTTATAACAACTTTCTTACTTTGCAAAATTTATAAATATTACCCACAACTATAACATTATATCAAATCCACATCATAATATTCAAAATGATAGTTTGAGAAAATTAAATCTTTATTCATAAAAGTTGGGGTCTTACACTTGACTTTGGAGTTTTAAATCCGGGCGTACCAAGTTCGGGCTTCACTAGTAAGGCTCTTTTAGAACAACTGCATTCTGAGGTTCTCATCCTCGGCATATGATCCCAACTCACCTATGTAAACCTTCAAATGGGTGTAGGGATCTCCTAATCCATTATACTTTTTAAAATCTGGGATTTGGAATTTATCAGGGTATCTCGCCTTTGGGAAAATACACAGATCAAAATAATTCACGCTCCCATAGGGTATCCTACATTTGTTTGACTTTCTTCCGGATATCTCCAGTTTCTTTGTCTTCTCGGGGGTCTATTACTTCCTTTGTAAGATTGTTATCTGTGGCCTCTTTGGTAGAACTGACATTGATTGGAGATACTTGGGGTAGACATCTGTTTATCATTATTCTTTCTCGGTACTTGCATCTTTCCTTACACAGAGGGTTCAGTTGGAGTTTTAAGTTTGGGCTAATGAGTAACTTTATATTGTTCTTTTAACAGTACGGTCATCTCAACCATCTTCCTCTTAAATTCCTCAAACTCTATTCGAGATACATACATAGGTTTGTTGAACTGCCTTCGCCATTTTGGCTGGAAGTGATCTTGCCTTCTTGGCTTGGGATCAAGTTCTAGGACCAATCTGCACAAAATCGGTATCTAGTTTAGTCTTGATATTGATAGATGATATGGATGTATGATATGTTAAGCATCATTTTAGGGTTTTGTTTTTTTAATCTTTTCCTGCAAAACAAGGGGTTAGTCGACTTGATGACAGGATTAGAGAGATATACAAATGACAGTTTTAAGATGGATAACATTTGTATATTTAGGAATTTAATAGAGCATGAAGAGAAATCCTACGCGTTTGGTTTATCAGAGGCTGACCTATCTTAGGTTACTCTCACGGGCTTTCAGAAATTGGTTCCCAGATCTTCGTAATTTACTTGATGAAGACATCCATTTTTCAATTGAAGCGGATCTAAGTGGAGCCTTTCTTGAGCCTCACAAGAGAACACTCTATAGAGTCTAATAATAAACAGCCGACAGGTTTTCCTCTGGAGGGAAGGACCACACAACATACATTCATACATTCATCGTTCTTACCATATGCAATATGATGACATTGTGCGAAGCATTAATATAAAGCACTTAAAGATTTGAGACATTAATCACACACAAAGATCATTCACACAAGAATGCACATACAGAATGGAAATAAAAAGATTTGAATGCGGCTTAAGCCCTCAGTAATCCCCAGCAAAGTCGCCACCTGTCAACGTCGAAAAAAACCTAGTGGTTTTTTTTATCTTAAGTCTTTTGTTTGATTTTCCTTGTTTTCCTTATTTCTATCTTTTATCCTTCGATGTGTCGATTGGTTTATTAAAAGGTGACTTTTTAAGGAAAAGACCAACATTTAGTCAACTTATTTTACCAAAATTTGATTTCTTTTATGATTGGGCCGAATGATACAGAGTCGCTAGTTCATATGTTTTAAATGGATGTACCAACTCATCTGGATTTGAAAGTTTTTTGCAATATGACCCAATATGTGACTCTGTAGCATTGATCCGAAACCAAGATTCTTAGAATTTGGGGGCTTACTTAAGTGAGGGGAAGGTGTTAGGCACCCCCTGACTTCCATGAAAACACGGTTACCGCATCTTATTGATTTATTGGGCATAAACTGTGTGTGTGTGTGTGTGTGTGTGTGTGCTTATTATTTTAAAGTCTTTTCTGGGCTTTATTGGTGTTATTTTGAAAGTAGTGATGTACCTCTTTTGCACCTAGGTACGAAGGATTTGATATAACAAAAGGTTCATTTTCAACAAGATATGGAAATTGAATTGATGTTTTGAAAAAGGGTTTTCAAATCCTTTACTCGACTAGGAATTGAGGACTTTTATACTTCCTTTTATTATCTTTATGTTTCTTACATGATCTATCCAAATTTCTTTATTCTGCATGAAAGCTCTTTGTGATTTTATTGGAAAATCGTTTTGGGTGATAATGGATGAAATAAAGCGCCAAAAAGAGGTCAGATCATCATCGGGCATGAAAGCCATCTCGATGAATCCAAACACTCACAAACATGATTTTTACTATCATGGGATCTTAAATCCGAATTCTTGGGATGAACCCCTCGAACTCGTTTTAGGATCCAATATTACATGTACAACGATTTGTAGTATTTAAATATTATATTTAACCAAAAAGTCTATTATGAGAATCTAGTTAAGATCCATTTAGTAGATATCAACCCCATGATTCCTAGGCTCACATTGATATGCCTAATTATGTATATACAACATCCTAGACTTGATATTACGTGATTTCATCGGTTAAAATCCCTATATCAAGCCATTAGGACCCCCTTGCTTCTAGATACAGATCTAGGGCTCTACGAAGTGAGTAGGACTAAACAAAAGTAGTAAAACATCTAGATCTACCATAGATCTGAACCAATCTAGCATATGGGTTAGAGCATCATAATACATAACCGCTCAAAATGCTAGATTTAGCTAATTCTAGGTAGATCTAGTCAAATAACTTGATTTACAACTGAATATGCACAGATTAACTGGTAGAAACTCAATGTCTACTTTCTAATACACAATAAATATGCAAAACAACTAAGTTAACCGGTAGAAACAGTTATATCTACATAAAATTGGTATTTATAACAACAGTTACAAAGAAAGTGGCTGAAATGAGTGTTTTTCACTTTGGGGGGCGCGTGAACCAGCTTCTTTTGGCTTAGATTCAACTTATATCATTTAAAACTTACAATATATATGATATCAAAGATCAAACAATGATAATATGATGGAAAGATGTATGATCAGAGCTCCTTCTCTCTCTAGCTTCTCTCTCTCACGTATCTTCTCATATATCATTATGAGCTTCTGATGTTGCTTCCTTATTGCATTCTAAGGTAGCCACGTGTAAACCTAAGGATGGGCCCCATGGGTCCTGCTGTCTTGAAGTTTGTGCCTTTGGGACCCGTTTCGATGAAAGTTGAGCTCCGTACCCAAAATCTAAGAAAGTCCTTGCGGAAGGCTGTGAAATATTGTCGAATCTGACTGACTCGGAGTCCGGGAAGATGATGCAATTAGGTAAAAAGGTATCTTCTGGCTTCTGAGGGTCTACAATCGGCTCGTCTTCGATAGCTTGCAGTTCATTGGTTGCTTCGCTGACATCTTATGGTCACATCCTCAGCTTTGCGATCATCATTTGTTTCGCTCTGTGTCTGGGCATTATTGCACCTTTATCTCTCCTCGGGGTTATCGCCGGGGTGAAATGATGCTTTATCCCTACCTCGGGGTTGTCTCCGAAGTGAAACGATGCTTTTGCCCTCCTGCAGGGTTAGTCCAGAAAAAACAAAATTTCGAGTGTCTACACCTATGATACATGTGAAAATTATAAAATTAAAAAGTACAGGATAATGGGGCACAAACACCTAATGACTAACAAAGAGGCCTACAACTGGATGCCTAGACTATCCAGGAATGTGCTGGAGTCATCAAACTGATCAACCTGAGCCAAATCATCCTGAGTGGGCATATCCTGCATATTTGGGTGATAAGGCACATCCTGTGCATCCGGGCAATAGTCAAAGGGACCCTCTCCATCCGCAAAGCCACCAGTGCCTGATAGTTCAACCTTATGGCCTTAAGAATCAAAAGTACAAGCTAATGACGGATCTCCACTGAAATGGCGACAATACATCAACATCCTCTCTAATTGATATGTCAAATAGACGATCTGGGATAGATGAGAAGGCTACCAAAAGCATGATATCCAATCAGTCATCATGAGAGACCCTGGAACCACATCCCCCAGAAATTGGGTAGCCCGGGCCTGACCTCCAATAGTACGAGGGCCCCACTAGGCAGAGAAGTCATCCGAAGTGATAGGGCCATCTAATTGGTGAAATCCCTCATACCCTGTAAGGACCCGGAACTTTACATGATTTTTTTCGAATAAATTTTTTATTATTATTTAATGTTGATAATTATTTTGAGCTTTGGGGGATATGAAATCAATAGGCTAGTCAATTTATTGACTAAGCAGTGTAAACAAGGTAATAATGAATACCTGATCGAAATTCTATTATGACTTTAGTTAATAATACAGTTATTATTATAATTGTATTCTGAATATTTGACTAAGGGTAATTATTGATCAGATAAGGTGTCTTAGTAGTAAAACCTAATTGTCTGTTAAGGAACTATAGTGTTAATTAGAAAATCCTAATTCTAGATCTGGTAACCCTAAACCCTGATAATAAACCCTAACCCTAATTAGGGTTATAAATAAGAAGTTATGATCTAATATACTGAAAATTATATATATTCAATACTAGGTATGATTATGTAGGATTAAGTATGAAAATGTTATCAGGGAAATCAAGTGAGGATTAGGAAACCCTAACCCTGAATATCAAACCCTAATTGGTAAACCCTAATTTAAATTTAGAAACCTTAAATTCTAATTAGGGAACCCTAATACTAGTTATCAAAACGTAAGAATTAAATATATGAGGGAAGCATGTGAAAAGACTAAAATAACCCTAAGGTCAATTGGGAAATTACCAAATTACCCTTAGTAAGGGTAAAAAGACCAAAATGGCCTTGAACTTATCTTTTAACAAAAGATAAATACAAATCTTGGTGACTCATCACCCAAGATTTGCCATGTATTTAAATACACCACATAAGTGACCAATTCGCCCTCAAAATTGATTAAGAAATTACCAAACTACCCTTAGGATGTGTACAATGACTAAAATGCCCTTACCTTATCTTTTAACAAATGATAACATCAAATCTTGGTGACTCATCACACTACAAAAAAATGGGGTTTCAGCAACAACCGATTTTCGTTGCTAAAGGTGCCAAATTTCGTTGCAAAAGGGTTTTAGCAATGACTTTATTGTCGTTGCGTCTTTCGTTGCGCAATGAGCGTTGCTAATTATTCCGCAACAAACGTATTTTTTTCGTTGCCAAAAGTATTATATTTTGCAACGAAATTTGGCTTTCGTACAGAGACATCGATCCTTTACCAACAAAATGTATTGTTACAGAATAATTAAATTTTCGTTGCTAAAAAGCCCATTTCGTTGCAAAAGCCTTCTAATTGGCAACGAAATGAACTCTTTTTTTTGCAACAACCATGCAATTTCGTTGCAATTGACACCATTTTACAACGACATTTTTCGTTGCAGTAAATTAAGAAAATTGTTGCCTAAGCTTGCTTTTGTTGCGGAATGTAAATTTTTTAGCAACGATTTTCGTTGCTGATTATATTATTTGGCAACGACATTATGCTGAATCAGCAACGAAAATGCTTGTTGATGGTTATTTTTCAATAGCAACGAAAGTCGTCGATTAGCAACGACATTATATGTTGCCGTTTCTTTATATGTGCAACGAAAGTTGATATGATTTGCAACGATAAAAAATGTTACCTTTTATTTTAGTATTAGCAACAATATCCTCTCCGTTGTTATTAGGTTAATTTTTCGTTGCCAAATATTATATTTTTAATGCCATTAGCAACGAAAATTTGTTACTAAATGTATAAAAAATTATTGCTATATTAAAACTTGTTCAATGCTTTGGTAACGAATTATATTGTTGCCAAATCAAAATTTGACATTCTTTTTGTGTACATGGCTGGCTCAATGTCCCCATAGCAAATAATGGCAAAAATACTAAAAACTAAAATATTATTAACTTAATAAAATCATCCACTACATAATCATTCATTATCTTTACAATTAACCATCTAAAGCTACCACAGTTCTTCAATCAAGGTATATATCTACATATATAGAGAGAGTACACTTCATAATTTTGTCCCTTGTCTTTCGTAAACGTAGCACGGAAATTTGATACCCAGTATTGTAAGGCAGGTCGTAGAAGCAGTCTTCCTGAACATATTTATAAATAATAGCAAGTCAAGAAAATGAAGCAAATAGGCCACCAGAGACACTTAATGCCAAAATCAATACACAAAGAGGGCAGTATAGATAACAAAACAAAAGTGTCATTTTCTATACTCAGTAGGTGAAAAAAGGTAACATCAAAAGTGTCCTGTGTAAACTCTAAGAGGGCATTATAGATAACAAAATTGAAGTAGAATGAAACATGCAATATATTAGGAAAGCATAGAGTGGCACAACAACTAGCTTAAATATTACCAGTTGAAAGATATACTCACATTCCATGCACGTTGGATGGAACTCGCGAACCATTACTACCAAGAACAGTTCCTTGAAGCTTATTCCTATCCAGCCGAAGTTCCTCAAGGTACTTCAAATTGCCAAGCTCAGGAGGCAACTTCCCAGTCAACCCATTGGACTAAAGATTTCTGTAACAATACAACTGAACAAGTAAGAATATGCAAGAGATAACTAAATAAAAAAGTCCAATACATAAAGCCCAATGCCAAACTTGACTTACATTATAGTAATCGAAGTTAAATTCCCAATCTCAGTAGGAATTGGTCCAGATAGCAGGTTTGGACCCAAATCCAACACCGTGAGGTATTTCAACAAGCCAATTTCTTTGGGAATCGTACCAATGAAACTGTTTCCATGTAGAATTCTACAAACATTGGCAAAGTTAAAATTTAGTTTACATATTATACCATAATAATTAAAGCTACAAAACAAAACCAAAGATCAATATAATGTAATAAATTCATACAGTTCTTGCAAAGAAGAGAGTTGATGCAACTCTGATGCAATAAATCACTTCAAAGATGACCCAAACACATTGCTGCAAATAGAATTGCACCAAAATTTTAAAGCTCAGAATAGACTTTAAACATGGCAACTGATATTTCTCAGTTAAGTTTTTAACAATAATCTGCACCTAACTATTAAACATAATGTACATGCTCATATAATTTCTATACAGTATATGCCCCAAAGATGCTACTAGCTATAATCATAGACATCATAGTCTTCCTGCACATATTTAAAAATAATAGCAAAGTCAGTAAAATAATAGCAAAGTCAAGAAAATGTGCTAAATTTTGATCACTAAAAGAAAATATATATACATAGCATAAAACGAAGGTCATCATTAGAGCATATTTAATAAAGCTTTATCCTAGTCTGATTGGTGCTTCGACATATAGGACAGAGATGAAGGTCTTGTCCACATTCACAACATGTCTGCAAATAAGAACGAAAAAGAAAACTTGAAGATACACTCTAGCCATGTTCTCTAAAAATGAAAACCAAAAACCTTTTGACAGTGATACCTGATGTCCACAACCAAACCCCATATCCCTAGGATTGGTAATGCAAATGGGACATAACTGTCACAAGGCAGACAAGAAATAGTTTTTTATGATTCCCAACAATACATGTAAAGTTTTATTTGAAAAAGTTGTGAGTGCATATCACTTACATGAACATCTAATGCAGCACTTACAGGCTGACTCATGCCAACAGCTGCAGCTTGTATATCTGAAGAAGGTGCACTCGGTTGGAAACTACTAGACTGTGAAGGTTTTGATGCTCCTCGAGAAGCCATACCATAATGAGGTGGAGGAAGAGCAATCTTGTCTATAGCTTTCCCTTTCTGAGCACTGATTAAGAAACGCAAATATATCAAGAATTTTCCTAAAACAAAAATATTGTTGAACATTATGATACTAAAAAAAACCATATACCTGCGGGCTATGAGATCATTTAAAGCATCGTCATGTAAAATAGGTGCAACTTCCTCTTTCTTAGACTCTCGCAGAAAGGATTCCAAATATTCTCTCCGGTCTTCTGCACTATGAGAATATAGCAGAATCTATTTAGTACAAGCTCTGCAACAGCTGGGAAAATATAACAAAATCAAGTTATATAACATTACCTTGTGTTATTGTCAAAGAAGCCAGCAGTAATGCTCTGATTAGCAACTCCAAGTTTATACTCAGCTGCAGCTCTAACATGTTCTTCCACAGTTTGCACCTTATTTACAGTAGTTAAAAAAATCAATAAAACCTGAGTCTGAAAATTGTATAGTAATCACCAAATGGATTCCAAAAAATTGTCTGGAAATTATCAAAGGCTCGAGCAGGTATGTTGTCATCGAATCCTCTCATCATGTCCCATGGCCCATCTCCAACTAAAATGATTGACAAGGGGTATTCACTGTAAAGTAAAAAAGTGCATTTCTCAGTATTTGGGTCACAAAATCATCCACCCATCAAAAGCCAATCTGAAAACTCACCTGGCTTTCACGATTGCCTCAACAGTTTTCCTTTCTTGGGGGCTTAACTGTCCATGTTCAGTATCAACACTTCTTGTCACCTATCATACATTAGAGAATGAATAATTAAAGCAAACTCGTAGTTTAAACACCAGTTTTATCCAAGTAAGCATTAGAAAACATACTGGCACATCAAAAAGCAGTAAACCAGTAAACACTTCAATGGTTCCTCTAACAAGTTACACCACACCTTATTCTTAGGAAAGAGAATAGCACACCAAAAGTCACATGAAGATGTTCGTAGAACTTATTTTGATGAGTAAAACACTAAGAAGTCAAAATGATGATACATTATAAAACTGTGCAATATATGACTACTTAACGGAAAAAATGCATTTGATGACCTAAGAAGAATAGTATGCTTACTCAAATTAAATGTCCATGTGACGCCCCCAAAATTAGGTATACATCACCCATCTTGGGTCGTCAGATACATGGTACAGAATTCAAATACATCTTAATAATACAACTGTCGTGTTCAATATGACAAAACATAAACTGTGAGTTTGAATACAAATATTGTCTACTAGAGAGTATTCATACTCAAAAGGAGTCCTAATTACATTTATTATCACACTATTACATAGAATAGTGAGGACTACTAACTAATACTATCATTCGGACAATCACTCTGTTCCCCGACTTGCCCCAGCTACGTTCTCATTTCCTGAAGAGAACAGTGAAAGAAAGGGTGAGCTCAACTAGCCCAGTAAGAAATATTATGACTAAGATAATGCAGAATAAATTATCGTTAGCCTTCAACAATGTAAAACTGATAAAATATAATAGACATCAAGTTTAACTGCAGCGGAACAAGCAATCCATTAAAAGAGTCAAGTAGAAAATAAACTCTACTATCTTTTATGATTTAAAAGGTTTTTCAACACTGTGATCGCTGGGACTCAGCTTAATAAAATAATCCACATCATCGAATCACCCCTGCACTACGGCCAAGGATATTCGTGTATTCATTAATGGTCATGATCATGCCAACAACTGTCCATCAACGCACTACGGGCCAATGAGGACTTTTACCACATCATTTGTAACATTACGGTCATGATTATACTGAATAATCCCTGGTCATAATCATACCAAGTCCATCTATGCACTACAGGCCACAAATAACTTTTAACATTTTATAAACATGAGGATGATGACAATGATATAAGAATTCAATAAAACAAGTTCAAGAATTAATTTATCCAGGAACAAATAACGTCCAAATTGTCAACATGATACTACTTTGTGGAGTAAAATTCAAGAATGCTCGGAAGAATATTTTCATGAAAAGATACTGGATGAAGCGCAAATATCAAGGATATTCCACTAATTTCATGGAGTATAAAAGTCAAAACTTTAACCAACTGAATATAATAAAGAATAGAATAACAAAAGAAATTACCATGCATGCAATAGACCGCACAGACAGGTTATTCCAACAGAAAAATAAATAATGGAACCAGGTTATGCGTAAACGCACCGACATGATATTCCGACAGAATAATAAATAATGGAACCAGGTCCGGCGTAAACGCACAGATAGGATATTCCGACAGAATAATAAATAATGGAATCAGGTCCGGCGTAAACGCACAGACAGGATATTCCGATAGAATAATGAATAATGGAACCAGGTCCGCGTAAAATGCACAGACAGGATATTCCGACAGAATAATGAATAATGGAACTAGGTCCGGCGTAAAACGCACAGACATGATATTCTAACAGAATAATAGTAAAGACGGAACCAGGTCCAGCGTAAAATGCACAGACAGGATATTCTAACAGAATAATGATAAAGACGGAATAATAGAAGAATGTCACCAAGTATAGGGTAGTCCGCGTATACTGGTTATTCCAGCAGAATAATAAAGAATGGAATAACAGAAGTTCTCTTCATGAATACAAAAGAAAATAATACTCCTTACGAGTACAACAAATAATATTCCTTACCGTTTTAAAGAAGAGCTGAAATAAGGAAGTAGTTAAGTAGCAGAATACTCTTCTTCTCTCTCTCTCTATAGTTTCTCTCTATAGTTTCTCTCTCTAGAGTTCAGTGAATTCGTAAGAAATAATGAAGGAATGAGCTGCTATTTATAGAAAAATAGAATGCATAGTAACTAATCCATGAACGGTCCAGATTGATTACTTTAATCTGACGGTCCATATTTAAAGAAAAATCTTTTAAATAAAATATAATATATTCTATTTATAGAATAACTTTAATAAAGTATTTTGTTTTATATAAAAAGATATTTCTGTTTTATTACGTTAATAATACGAATAGAACAAAACGTCATTATCGCTAAATAATTCATATTATTAACTGACAATAATTGAATCAAACTGAGTGACTTCTCACATAAGCATTAATAATCAATACCGTGTGCTACTATGCAACCACACGTATTACTGTACTTTTACTACCGAGTAGTTCAACAGTAACAATGGTAAAACTTTCGCCGTTATTTTTAATAAAATATTTTTGTCGTTTTCTCAATCCGACAATAATTCCGTTGTGGGGTCCACCAATGATTGTGTCGTTGTACGAATATTCCTGTTAAAACGAATATTCCCCGACCAATCGAATATTATATAACAACTTGCGTACTTTGCAAAATTTATAAATATTACCCACAACTATAACATTATATCAAATTAACTCCATAATATTCCAAAATGATATTTATAGAAAATTCATCTTTATTTATAAAAGTTGGGGTCTTACAACCTCCCCTTCTTATGAAATTTTACCCTCGAAATTAGGGTACATACCTGGTATGTCGAAGAGGTAAGGATACCTTGATTTCATTTCAGATTCTAACTCCCAAGTCATTTCCTCAACATCGTGATTTCTCCACAAAACTTTGACTTGAGGTATAACCTTGGAGCGTAGAATATGTTCCTTCTTATCCAAGATTTGAACAGGAACTTCTTCATACGTCAAATCCTCCGCTATTTCGTCCGGTTCTAACTCAATAATGTGATTCGGGTCTTCCACATATTTGCGTAACATGGATATGTGAAAAACGTTATGAACACGAGACATACTTGGCGGTAAAGCGAGTCTATAAGCCACAGTTCCTACTCGATCGAGGATTAAAAATGGACCGATGAATCGAGGATTGAGCTTTTCTCTTTTCCAAATCTCGTAACTCCTTTCCATGGAGCAACACGTAAGAACACATGATCTCCTACATCAAATTTCACGTCCTTTCGATGAAGATCAACATAACTCTTTTGTCGATCTTGTGAGGTTTTTATACGTTGTCGGATCGTTTGAATCTTTTCTGTAGTCATACGTACCAACTCCGGTCCCAACAACGTTGCTTCACCCACCTCATCCCAGCATACTGGAGAACGACATTTTCTTCCATACAATATTTCGAATGGAGCCATGCCAATACTTGCTTGATAACTGTTGTTGTAGGAAAACTCCACCAATGGTAAGAACTTGTCCCAACTTCTCTTGAAGTCAAAGACATAGAGTCTTAATAGATCTTCAAGAGTTTGAATAGTCCTCTCTGATTGTCCGTCCGTCTGAGGATGATATGCTGAACTAAATCATAAATCCGTGCCCATAGCTTTTGTAAACTAACCCAAAATCGTGAAGTGAATCTTGGGTCTCGGTCAGAAACTATGGATATTGGCATACCATGCAGTCTTACAATCTCGTTTATGTACATACGAGCAAGACGTTCAAGTGTATAAGTTTCTCGTATCGGTAAGAAATGAGCAGACTTGGTCAATCTATCAACAATGACCCAAATCGCATCAATACCTTGAGAAACCTAGGAAGACCGGTAACGAAATCCATGGTAATGTGCTCCCTCCACTTCTATTCTGGAATTTCAAGTTGTTGCAATGGACCTTTTGGTACTTGATGCTCCGCTTTGACTCGTTGACAAGTTAGACACCTTGAGATAAACAACGCTATCTCTCTCTTCATATTTCTCCATCAATATGTATGACGAAGATCATGATACATTTTGGTACTTCCAGGATGGATTGCAAACGGTGTGTTGTGCGCCTCCATCATGATTTCATACTTTAAATCAGGGTTGTTAGGAACATAAAGTCTGGAGTTGACTCGAAGTATTCTTTCTTCATCGATTCTTGCTTCCGGCATAGCACCTTCTTGCACTTTCTTCCTCATGCGCAACAGCTCCAGGTCTGTAGCTTGAGCAGCTTTAACTTTATCGATTAAAGTTGGTTCTACTCGTATATTCGCCATCATCACATGGGTCCCTGGAGTCTTTAACTCTATCTTCATCTTTTGCAAGTCACACAAAATGGGCATTTGTGTTGACAATATTGCACTCGTACTTGCATATGATCTTCTACTCAATGCGTCAGCTACCACGTTCACTTTTTCAGGATGGTATTGAATGGTATGATCATAATCTTTCAACAGTTCAAGCCAACGTCGTTGTCACATGTTGAGTTCCTTTTGAGTGAAGAAATATTTGAGGCTTTTATGATCCGTAAAGATCTTCACCTTCTCCCCATACAAGTAATGTCTCCAAATTTTAAGTGCAAAGACAACAGCTGCCAACTCTAGATCATGAGTAGGATAATTCCTCTCATATTCCTTGAGTTGTCTTGATGCATAGGCTATGACATTTCCATGTTGCATGAGAACGCATCCCAACCCTTTGCTCGAAGCATCACTGTAGATGACAAATCCCTCCGAGCCAGATGGTATTGTTAGAACAGGTGCTGAAATGAGTCTCCTTTTGAGTTCTTGAAAACTCTGCTCACATTCTTCGCTCCAACCGAACTTTGTATCTTTCCGAGTCAGCTGAGTTAATGGAGTAGTGATTCGAGAAAATCCTTCCACGAATCTCTGATAATAACCAGCTAAACCAAGAAAGCTACGTACTTCAGTCACTGATTTAGGTTGCTCCCAGCGTTGAATAGCTTCAATCTTTGTCGGGTCAACCGATATTTCACGACTTGATACTACGTGCCCAAGGAATGCTACCTCTCCAGCCAGAACTCGCATTTCTTCAACTTGGCATAAAGCTTATATTCACGAAGTTTTGGAGTACCAGCCTCAAGTGTTGCTCATGATCTTCACGACTTTTGGGAATAAATAAGGATGTCATCAATAAAGACGACCACAAAGTGATCCAAATATTCCTTGAATACCCGATTCATCATATCCATGAAGGCAGCAGGAGCATTAGTCAATCCAAAGGACATGACTAGGAATTCATAATGCCCGTACCGAGTTCTAAAAGCCGTCTTTGGAATATCCTCAGTTCTAACCTTCAGCTAATGATATCCAGAACGAAGATCGATCTTTGAAAAGAATTGTGCTACTTGTAACTGGTCAAACAGGTCATCAATACGTGGCAATGGGTACCTGTTTTTGATGGTGACATGATTCAACTCCCGATAATCAATACAAAGTCGCATACTTCTATCTTTCTTCTTCACGAATAGAACAGGAGCACCCCAAGGAGAAGTACTAGAATGAATAAAGCCAATGTCTAACAATTCCTGCAGTTGGATCTTTAACTCCTGAAGTTCAATAGGAGCCATTCGATATGGGGCTTTGGAAATGAGTTTTGTACCGAGTTCAAGGTCGATAAAAAATTTAATTTCACGCTCTGGGGGGTAGGCTAGGAAGTTCTTCAGGGAATACGTCAAGGAATTTATTAACAATAGAAATATCATTCAAAACTGACGTATTTTTGTTTAGATCCGTGACATGAGCTAAGAAAGCTTGACATCCGTTTTTCAATAAACGAATAGCTTTATGGCTTGAGATGACAGCGATTGATTTTAATGGTTTGGTTGCTTGAATTCGCATAATAGGTTGATTAGGAATATGAAAGCTAACAACCTTACGAAAACAATCAATTTTTGCATGATGAGTAGTTAACCAATCAATCCCTAGAATCACGTCAAATGTAAGTATTTTAATGAAATCAGATCGACAGGTAATGTATGGGTACCAACCTGAACCAAACAAGACTTATAAACTGTGGATGTAATGAAGGTTTCTCCCAATGGAGCTTCAACAGATAAGTTAAAGTCTAATTTCTCCGGAATCAAATTTAATCGATGAGCACAGGTAGGAGAAATAAAGAATGGGTAGAATCGGTATCAAATAAAGTATAGACTTCGTTAGAGTTTATGATAAGCTTACCCGTGATGACCTCATTCAGGTTCCTTGCTTTCTGGGAGGTTACAACAAACGCTCTCCCTTGCACTCACCGGTTTTGACTTTTCTGGGACTGCCTTTGGTGTCTCCATCTTGGCTGAACTTGTTTTTGGTAAACGACAAAATCGAGCTAAATGACCTTCTCTTCCACAATTATAACATGCTTTAGATGGCATCGCGCAGTTTGGACTGATGTGCCCCTCCCCTCCGCATTGAAACATATGATAGGTGGTCGTTCTCCTTCCTTAACAACGGGTGCTGGTGCTGACGTCTTTCCATCATTGTTGAATCTCCTCTTCTTGAAATGACCATTCTTATTGTTTTGACCCTGATTACCACTGAAGTGGTTACCATTTCTGGCCTGTTGATTCCCTCCACGCTTGTTGTCACTGCTTCGATGACTGCTCTCACTGGTATTATCATTTTGTCGGACTGCTTCTTTTGGGTGCGTTGACTCGTTATCGCGCTCCACTAACTGAGCCCTATTCACAAATCTGAATACAAACACAGTTTATGAGAAATAAGATGTTGACGTATCTCAGGTTTCAAACCTCGCAAATATTATTCGCGTCATTCGCTCTTCATTATCACCAGTGTGACGCAAACCGGGACAACTCAGCAAATTTAGCCTCATACTGCAACACGATCTTATTATTCTGATCCATTTTGATGAACTCCACTCC